>CATIXQ010000002.1:6850592-6938769 GCA_949711755.1 Leptidea juvernica | reverse complement strand
TACAAGAATTGCTCGTTTAAAGATATAAGATATAATTAAAAGGCAACATAACGAACTGTATTATCGATATTGTTGTGAGATAGGCCCTCCACTAGCCACTAGTGCGGTACTAGAGGGCGCACGGGCCGCGGGCGGAATGGCAGCACTTGTTTGTGCGATTTAATTTCATTTATCAGCGCATTACTTACTCAGAAAGAATTACTTACCCGGATTACGACGGGAGCTGTGTCGTCTATTGAATGTAAATATGTCGATAATTTGATAATACGATGTAGGTATGTGTTTGTGTTATGTAAGTTTGAAGACAGTTACGATTCTGAGCTCTGTGCCGTTGATACACTTAAATGACAATCTAACATGGCTGCGTTAATGTTATTATGTCTGAAACTAGTATTGTTTTGAACAGAATTTATTACTATCGTCCTGTATATGGATCAGTGTCATTTCTAATTTAACTATTCTTATCATCTTTTTTTCAGAATTAAAATGAAAAAGTAATATTTTATAATTAGATTCGATGAAAAATTAAAAACACCCTTGAGAAATAAAATACTACGAGAGGTCGCTAATTGGCCGTAATTCGATGATATTGTATTTTTATGAAACGTAATGTTATATCTTAAGCTTTTGCTTAGATATAATATATATATTATATATGTACATGGGCGGTTGGTTCAACAATCTTCACCACATGAGCTACCTTGCCCCCTCTTATTTAAAAAATAATTATACATTTTTTTTTTCTCACTAAAAGTGTGCTTGCTATCAACCTGATATTATTACTCTTCATTGACATTATTTAAAAGTAAGTAGGTAAATAATGATTGAATTATTTAATTTTATTTATTAATTTGTTATGCATTTCATAATGCTATTCATTTCTGCACTTCTTCTCAATTTTTTTTTCAAAACTTTTACTTTGCTAAATCTCAAATTCTTCAAAAGTGTTATTCAAAATGTTACATACATACCTATTGAGTATGTGTGTAGTTTCATTTTAAGATCATCAGATAGCAAAGGATGGAAATATAGGTCCGTTATTCGAACTTTAAACTATAATGGTATGAACCACAAGCTACTCTCATTTTCGCACATATGAAAAAGTAATAAACGTATTTTGTGATATATCAATCATTTATCGCCGAGTACGGAGCCCATTTGCAACACATTTTAAATTCCCGCCCGATTTAACAAAGGGTGGCTCGAAATGAATTTGTTTAGATTACATTTGCATGTGTTAAGTTGAAATAAATTTTATTTCTGTATTATGGGTCACGCCCTGTACGCTTCGGTTGGTTATGATTCAATTTATTACCTGATTAGTTCTCTGTCGACGTCGTACGCCTTGGAAATGGCTATGACGTCATGGGTAGTTCTTTCCACAGTTTGGTTGTGTGTAGAAATAAGTTACAGGTATTGGTTCTATTCACGAGCTACTTTTCGCAAGTCTACGTCTCGTGTGTTCCTATTTTTCTTGTAAACGGCCCTGCGTTTTAAACCTGCCCTTTTGACTCTGTGATTTTTAGTCCCAGTGCAAGTCGGTAATTTTTATATGGGAGAGGAAGGCAAACGAGTATACGGAGTTTTGTCAACTACTGGTAAGTGGACATCCACCGAGAATTCTCTTGTAATACCAGAGTCAATACCAATGACAAGAGTGTTGCCGGCCTTTGAACATGGTGCTTTGAATGTAGCTTATGTTTATGACGTCAATGGTGTCCCGATACATTTGACGACTTTGGATGACGCTATCAATTTGAGCACTTTCGGTGAATCGATGTATTTGGTAACGATGGGTGTTGCCATATTTTTGAATACGCTATCTTTTTGACGCTGACTGGACCAATCAGATGAAACGTGTTCTCGGGCAGCGACAATCGAAGGAAAAGGTTTTCCAAAAATCACTTCCCATTTTGAACTCGCAATTAAACCAAAAATATTCCAAATGTATGTTTTAATTTATAGTTTATCATTTTAAGATTTACCAAGGTTGGTTAGTTCTAGCATTTTAATAATTTACTTTAACTAAGACGAAACAAAATCATAACTTTAGTCTTCACGGTTTTTAAAACTAATCGGGTTAGCGGATTGTTATTCAATTAGTTTGTATGTTAGGAATGTTTTAATAAATCATTTCTTATCGATTGTGACTAATGTACTTTTTATGGGTTACAAAATACTTATTGTAGTTTATAAATTAATTTGGCTCAGCGAAATTAGTTTTTACTCAATGTTTTGCTTGCTATGCTCTCTCTTGCGATACTTGAAGAATAACCAGATCATAGGCGATAATATAGGCACTGTTCTGGGATCATTTTGAAGGTAATTTAAACATGGAAACGTTTCGCATTAATTCCATAGACGAAAGTATCTGTCGAAGCGTACTGTAAATTGATTTATACGGCGTTATCCTCATGGTGTAAATATTATATTTTGAGTCGTACCGTAGTAGTGCTGTGCTGGTATTGAGCTTGTTAAGCCTATTTACACGCTTTTTAGTAGCTTCACCTGTATGTATGTTTGTTTGTTTGTAACCGACTCATTTGTGTGCAATTTTAACCCACCTTAAACGGCCAGATTTCGTTCAAACTTTGTAGATTTATCGTTTTTCAATTTGCAAAATAAGATTTTTGTTAATTTATATAATTTTTTCATCCATTGTAGATAAGGCAACGTATTGATGTTCATTTTAAATTTCAACCTGTATCTTTTCAACCAAAGCGTGTTTTTTAGTTTTTTTTAAACTACTTTGATATATTTCATGCATCTCTATTGTGCTATAATTTCCTTTATTGTAAATCTAGAAATTGTGATCACTTAGTATGTTCACACCAAGAACAAATATAAACTTTTTGTGTGTTATTAATAAATGTGAATTAAAGTTATTCAAAATTTCAAAATTTTTGTCTTTATCTTACATTTGTCACTACAGAATTACATGACAGGGAGATGTAATTCTAAGCTTTGAGTAACTTTACATTGCGTTTATTAATAAGACAGGTTATGCCTACTACACGGGTAAGTTGAGGCCTTTTTTTTGACGCACTGTATGTTTTTACAATATGATCTCAGATAATGTACAAAATAAATGTTTTGCAAAATCCAAAAGATCTATGTGACCCGTGCGAAAATACTTTGCTCGCAATAAACAGTCCCACTGGAAGAACTAATAGGACGATAATAGATGACTCATATTAACACAGTCTATATTCACCAGTGGGAGGCTCCTTTGCACAAGATGCCGGCTAGATTATGGGTACCACAACGGCGCCATTTTCTGTCGTGCAGCAGTAATGTGTAAGCATTATTGTGTTTCGGTCTGAAGGGTAGCTAGTGAAATTGCTGGGCAAATGAGACTTTACATCTTATGTCTCAAGGTGACGAGCGCAGTTGTAGTGTCGCACAGAATTTTTGGGGTTTCTCAAGAATCCTGAGCGGCACTGCATTGTAATGGGCAGGACGTATCAATTACCATCAGCTGAACGTCTTGCTCGTCTCGTCCCTTATTTTCATACAAAAAAAGTATGTGCGCGTAATTAAATTAACAATTTTTTTGGTCTTCTCTCGGGTAATTATGATGATGAAATGATTCCCTAATATTATTGTATCCTCATTGAAAGAAACCCTTCTTATTAATAAATTGTATAGTATCGATTAAGTCACCTAACCCAACAAAACAACAGGTTTCATGTGTCATTAAATATTTTCCTCGGGTGTCCCGTTGCATCAACATTACTGTATATTGGATACTTAAACATAACAATTTTTTTTTAAATAAATTTATTACCTTCAGTTTACGAAACACAATCAGTCTCCAAACGGCAAGATGAACCAATTTTGGGTGCTTAGATATTTTTAATCAGTACAGCTTTTAAGTATACGCGAGACAGAAACAAGCGCGTTATCTCTATAAGGCGGATAAGTGGGACGTCGGCCGCATTCCCGTATTAAAATAAAGCCGATCTGTACCAAATTAAAATTCCACGCATGCTTCGGGTGGTTCAGCTTATCCTGTAGACATATTGTTCAAGTTACACCGAACTACGCTGGTAATAGAGGCGCGGGTTTTTCCATAACACAATTTTGTAAACATGTTTCAAAACCACATGATACATTGCATAGGTGGTTTTAATAATAATAATAAGAATAAAACGTTTATTTTCATATAACTACCATATCCATTGTTAGTAAACTTATAATCTAATTGTGTTACAGCCGTTCCCAATATAACACACGTAACATTCGTAACACTACTGTGCTGTTTTAGCTTTAAGATCTTTGTGAGGAGAAAATAAATACATATTTATTATTACTATTATAATATACTATCTACAGATAGAGATAAATTACTACCTTCTGTCAGTAATTAGCTGTCAATAATCTGAAGCTGTCCCAATATACCCGATAAGTTCTTATCGCCCTATATCGGGACGCGTGAATTGCAATTTCCATACAAACTTCTATCGCTGGAAAGCTATACGTCGTCCCATTGACAGACAGCGTGTACGGGTAAGGTGAGTTACCGTCGATAAGTTTATTGGGACAGAAAAGTCAACGATAGTTACAATTTTTATCTCAAGTAAGAGATAGGCTGAATATTGGGAACGGCCGTAAGTAATTATAAGAGTTATGTTACTACTTCCTGGCTAAATAGAGCTCGTCATCGCACCTTTGCAGTAAAACTCTCGTCTCTGGCGTACTATAAACATCAGCTTGAACCATTGGACTGAGTACAACGCAACTTAAATTGAGATCCAGTGTATACCAGTGGGCGGCTCCTTTGCACAGGATGCCGGCTAGATCATGGGTACCACAACGGCGCCTATTTCTGTCGTGGAGCAGTTATGTGTAAACATTACTGTGTTTCGGTGAGGGCGCCGTAGCTAGTGAACTTACTGGGCAAATGAGACTTGACATCTTATGTCTCAAGGTGACGAGCGCAATAATTGTAGTGCCGCTCAGAATTTTTGGGGTTTTCAAGAATCCTGAGCGCCACTGCATTGTAATGGGCGGGGCGTATCAATTACAACATCAGCTGACGTCCTGCTCGTCTCGTCCCGTATTTTCATTCCAGAAAGATCCAGTGTTCTGTGAGCTTGTTTTTTGAGTTTGTGTGGAGGGACGTTTCATCTTTGTCCTGCTGTAGAAGTTTCTTTTATCTCGGAAAATAAATTTACATTTCTAGAACGAATACGTCAAAGTAGAACACGATTTTGAATCCTTTGCGCTATTGCTAAATCCTATTAAGGTCTCTAACTAGGAGATGGCGCCCTACTATAAATATACGGACGCACACAACGTCACCCCTCATTGGTATGTCACGGTAAAAGCCCGTTGTCAGTAATGTGAACGTATAATTCACGCGCGATAGGTCGTCGAGATGTGCCGTTTATCTAACTGAAATTGAGGATGAACATATTTTGGGCCCACTATATTTTTATGTTACCAGGTGTGCAATGATTAATTAACTAAAAGCTGTAATCTCTTTATCGATCATACTTCAGGTGCAATGTAGCGCGGTGCGACCTAGAAAATCCTACTTTAAGATGGAATCTCACATGTGCCTAATATTTTACATAAAGTTCGGTATGTTCAGAGATGTATATAACCTAAGTTAAGGGAATACATTGCACCTTATCCGTAACAAACATTTATGAGAAGCATTCATTTAACGATCCGCGGCATTATCCACCTATAAATTTTCAGCTCAAAAGATACGCTAATTTAATTACTATGATTGCTGCATAATGCTGCTCTTACCCCACGTAAAAATCTTTCAACTTATTATACTATAATAGGACCTTTAAAAAGAAAATGACGACAAATGCCATCGTATGAACTACAGCCTCGATTATCCCCCCTTACTAAAAATAAGGTCAGAAGTGAATTTAAAACTAATCCTGCCTACCTTATCGGCAATACTAAAAAGACTATAAAATCGCATCATAACACATCTGTTACCTTACTTTTACGTATATTTTTAGACGTGGCAACATTTTCCGACTTCAACAGCCGTTAGCTCCATGTGTCCATTAGAGTGTTTGAATTTAAACTGCTCGCTTTCGACAAACAAGACCATAAATCAGTGGCACCTATGTGCTCACGAAAAATATCTATATTATACTTTTTTGTTTATTTTGTCTAGGATTGTTTTCTTGTAGTTATATTATTCTGCGATTATACTTTTTCAATTATGTTGCGTTAAAATTTTTATTTAAAAAACAGATAATAGAAAAAAAACACTTTTTAAAAGTTATTAATTCAGAAAATGGTAGCTCAAAAGTTACGAATTAAAAAATAAACCCAAAATATAAATAATTATATTTATATTTATCAAAGCAATTAATCTATAGGACATACTCTTTCTGCTAGGGTATTTGCATTAGGCATACATAAAATATATTCAATTAAAATAGTAAAGTTTTCATGCTGTAGATTGTTGGCGTGAAAGTGTTTAAATACTTCCACCCGACGAGATTCCGTGGAAACATTTAGATTATTCCATTCGGTTACTGTTTGCTGTTAAATATTAATGATAATTCGTCCAAAAAGTCTGTATATTTATTACAGTCAATATATTCCGTTTCAATTATTTCGCCCAGAGACTGAACGTCTTCCCATAGCAAGTCCACTGCTCCGGATATTTACGGCTTCCAACATCTTGTTCTTATTATATTACAAAGCATTATAGAGTAGTTCTGGCCTTTATCTAAGCAATTTAACATATTGTTAAACGATTGTGTAACATGAAAATAAATCTTACGATTACGCGAATAAGTTCCGGCAAACAGTTTATAACTCCACGCGTTGTCCACGTGAAGTCGACAAAGCGGCCCGTAGTACCTACTCACGCAACAAATACTTAAGATAAGCGTATCTCAACCCGTCACCGCAAGGAGGGCCGCTCTCCATAACATCTCTGACCCTCATTTATCTTATTAAACCCCATTCCGCCGGCTTAAGGTCTAAGTTACTCAGATTCAGGGAGACGCTTTTTGTATCTGGCAACATTATGGCCGAGTGACCAATCGCAGCGCGGGTGCCGTGGTATTCGAGTTTCGAATGGCGCCATGGCGGTGTTTTGTTTTTTTTTAACTGATAAAAATGGACTCTGGAATGGGCCAGTCGCGAAATAATTTATTGATGATGCAATGGTTGGTAAGAATTTTTCTGGAATGTTCTTTTTTTCCAAAGCAATAGAAGACGTTAGTATCCTGCCTCTGTTCAGTAAATCTATTAGAAATTTTATAAAAACTATTTGGTCCATAAATCATGTATTTATTCTCAATAAGGATTGTCTTTTTATAGTTCCTCTTTTGTGGTCAGTAGAATTATCTTCATCTTGAGCATTCTATTCTCCTTAATTCCCTTACAAATCAATGAGATTACAAAAATCACGCTTTGAAATTGTCAGTATTTCATCAATTGTACAATTGCTAACATCAGTTTATATAATATTTGACTTAGAAGAATCAGACCCTGAATTGCGAAGTCCCAGTTGATTGAGAAAATATTGAATGTGATGGCTTTGTACTAGCAATAAATTACAATTATTCAGATTGGTCACAAACATAAGTATACCTAATCTTAACTATTCAAATTTTTTATCATCTAAATCAATAGTTAACGATCATAAACTGGTGGTTATTCTATATTATTATTATTAAAAGTTAGGATTTTAAATATGCCTTACATTCAAACTATCCTCTTTTTTGCAATTTTCCTTATTTCATAGGAATCGGAGCAGTAAAATTATGTTTGCAAGACACGGTAAATCATTCAAATATTTTCATTGAAAATATGATTAAAAATCAATCATTGAACGTGAAAAGCTACTAGTCATTCGAAAATATATGCCTCAGACCTCAGAAGAACAACAAGAAACTAATCGGGTTCTTCTTTCATGTTTAATAAAATTCGTACCATAAAATTTATTATTGAATAGGCTGAGAGCTGTCACTCCTAGTAACCATTATCACATGATCGTTTTTTAACAATGCTTTTGAGATTCGTAACACATTTGTTTTGTACATTTTAGGGAATCATGTTGTGAAAGCATATACATCGCCAAACAAAAGACTTACTAACTCTACTTAACCGAGTACCAGTGGGAGGCTCATTTGCACAGGAGGCCGGCTAGATTTTGGGTACCACAACGGCGCCTATTTCTGCCGTGGAGCAGTAAACATGACTGTGTTTCAGTCTGAAGGGCGCTGTAGCTAGTGAAATTACTGGGGTAATGAAACTTAACATCTTATGTCTCAAGGTCGCGAGCGCAATTGTAGTGCCGCTCAGAATTTTTGGGTTTTTCAAGAATCCTGGCACTGCATTGTAATGGATAGGGCGTATCAATTACCATCGGCCGAACGTCCAGCTCGTCTCGTCCCTTATTTTCATTAAAAAAAATAGTAGGCATAACAAGTTTATGTTTAAATGGCCTCGAAATTCCTCTAGAGCTGGGCGATTCATGGGCGGCGGTAATCACTCACCATGAGTTAACCCTATGTACTGTTACAACAATAAACCTTTCAGGCAAGTAAAGCTTGAACTAAATATACATTTGACAGGCTGCGATGATGAAGCTGCTGGCACTCGAGTGCAAGACAAATATTAACACAAGTTATAATTGAATCGAGTCGAGGGGCCCGCGAGATGTCGGTCGCGTGTTTATAATATTGCAAATTACTTTCTTGCTTGAGTTTACTCTGCTGTGATATCCTTTACAGTTGCACAGTAAGAAAAGATATACGAGCCCACGTTTGAATTAGATAATTTCAGAAAGATTCAAATTCAAGTCGCTTCATTGTGTGTCTTCTACCGCATTTATCACGGGGAGTGTTCCGAAGAGCTGTTTAACCTAATTCCTGCCGCCGAATTCCACCTTCGCACGACACGCCACAAGTTAGGATATCATCCCCACCATCTGGATGTGTGGCGGTCCTCCACAGTGCGGTTTTCAAGGAGCTTTCTCCCTCGTACTACAAAGCTGTGGAATGAGCTTCTTTGTGCGGTGTTTCCGGGACGATACGACATGGGTACCTTCAAAAAAAGCGCGTACACCTTCCTTAAAGGCCGGCAACGCTCTTGTGATTCCTCTGGTGTTGCAAGAGAATGTGGGCGGCGGTGATCACTTAACAACAGGTGACCCGTACGCTCGTTTGTCTTCCTATTCCATAAAAAAAAAACATGACGAGCTCAGTCGATTCAAAATATGTAAGAATGTAGTCCTTAGTATTTTCTTTGATTAACGCGAGTGTAACACATTTAAATAAAACACTTTTTGTAAAACATAATATAATGTAGTCCTTTCCGGCTTATAGTAAGATGAAAATATTATTTTGTGCAGCTAAGCTTTAGGTGCTTGGCCACGATGTCTACATTTCGGTTTTAATAAAGTTGTTGTCGAATCTCAAGTCGAGCTATCTGATCTGCTACACCTGTCATATACCTCGAAGGATAGATAACCGTTGGGGCTGTAAAGTCCTCGAATGGCGTACTGGAAGATGCAGTGTTGGTAGGTTCTCGCAAGATGAACCGATGATCTGCTCAATCGATTGCCGGAATGGGTTGAATGAGGGCAGCGCAGGACCGATTGTTGTTAAGGGATCTTTGGGGAAGGCCTTTGACCAGCAGTGAACGACTTCCGGCAAAAAAGAAAAAAATAAAAATAATCTAAGTCAGTAGAGAGTGAGGAAATATAAATTTGAGGTTAGGAGCGAATATGGTTTCAATCTTAGATAATTTATACGTCTAGATAGAGTCTCTTGCTGTCAGACGACCGATAAAAACAAGCCAGTTGCCAAACATATTAGTATATTGTGCGTGACAAGCTACGTCCTGACTTTCCATTTGTGGTATCACCTCGGACTTCGATTACGACGCGTGTACATCTTTCTTAAAGGCCGGCAACGCTCCTTCTTGTCTTAGAATTATTTTGTTCTGAATATAAAGTTAAATTGTTTCATAATGCGACCATTGACCCGTCTAAAGTTCGCCCGCGCTAACAACATGATAATATTTAAACTACATCCAAAATCCTCAACCCCTTGAGGGCGCGCGGGTAAATCCGAATGAAAAGCAAACAGCGCGTGTGTTGACGATCGCGGAAACATAACACGCGGAGTGGGCGGTGTTTGTGTTGCAAATCGCATCGCGACTGACTCAGCGGTTTTGCATGTTTAATGTGTGTCGGTCATTTGCGCGAGCCAAGTCGACAGTTGTTTTTGGACGGCTTCAGTTGATTAAATTGTCGTTCGTTTTCTTTTATATGTTTGTAGATTTATTTCGTTTAGCTTGGATAGGTCTTTTTAATTTATGTTAAAGTGAACGAAATTATTAATGCTGTATTGAGCGAGAGTGATCATATATTTAATATTGTCAAATGATGGCGGTGACTTGTCATGGCATAATCACTATTCGGGACAGGAATCTATTTCATCTGAGAGAAGATCAACTTTACCAAAAAGTCCCGGTGACATTTCTGAAAGAAAGAAAGAATTTTTTTTATTTTGAAACGTATAAGTAAGTAGTATACAAAGACAACATAAAAAATAAATATAAACCTAAGATTGATAAACAAGCAAAAACAAAAAGACTGAAACATTTCTATTATTTATATACGATTCAAAAAATGGTCCCAACTCCGCATGTTGCTGGTTTGAAAACCAACGCTGGTCTTCCGTCTTATTTTGTGACGTGACGAAAAATATTTATATATATATTAATAGCAGAACTTACTGGTAGGAAACTAAAAGTAACGTGGAATAAAAACTAAATCTTATAGACTTACATAAATTAATTTTTTAAGTGTTTCTATCTGATTATAAATAACGATGGGCAATGAATGAGTTGGAACGTTCTACTTGTATACTTAGTGGCCGCATGTAAATAAATAGATAATTTCTGTTCGTTGCTTGTTACGTCAACTGTCAATTATAATTTATCCCAAACAAAAACTAAAAAATGCAAATGTAAAACAATCAACATTATAGTTCATAAAAGATAAAACTTTCTCATTACATTCCAGTTGTTTGAATTATCAGTGGTAGGTTATTTATAAGTGAGGATTAACTGTTATTTTTAAAAATGGAAGTAAATTGGCACTATGTTACCTGCGAGCCGGACTCTGATACAGAGGGTTCCATATCATCGTAGGCACAAGTAACACTACGCACTTTTATGTACCATTGTAACAGAAATACTTTTTACGGACGATTAAATAAATACGGACGGCCTGCGGAGTCTCAGTACTAGCGTTTCCGTTGGTTAGCATTTGAGTACCGAACCTTAAAAAAGAAACTGGTATGAGTTGATTGCGAAGCTGAAGTGGCAGTGGGCAGGGCACATAGTTCGACGGACAGATGACCGTTGGGACAGCTATGTCCTCGAATGGCGACCACGTACCGGAAGACGCAGCGTTGGTAGGCCCCCCACAAGATGGACCGACGATCTGGTCAAGATCGCCAGAATACGTTGGATGAGGGCAGCGCAGGACCGATAGGCCTTTGTCCGGCAGTGGACGTCTTCCGGCTGTAGATGATGATGATGATTGGAAGCAAAAAGCGCATGACTAGTAGTGATGATGATGATGATGACAGTTTTGATAGAATGTGTTGTTTTAGGTACCTCAGCCTGACGGGATGCCTGGCCCGCGTGGAGAAGGCCGGCGAAGCTCGCGAGAACATACAGACCCTGCTCACCGTGTGCGCCGATCTTCTGCAGCCCTACGCCGTGGACGTGGTAAATAAATTATTGAACGTCAAAAACACAGACATGAGAAGTACTCATCGGGCTTCTTTTATTTAATTGCGTTACAATTTTTTTTTAAATTTTTATTGAAGAGAAGGTTCGTCCTCTCGTAAATCAGACGATACAAGCGTACGGGTCACCCGATGTTAAGTGATCACCGCTACCCATATTCCTTGCAGCAGAAAGATGTTATTTATAATTTCAATAGCCTGATGGCGGTCGATCTTGCTTGCTTGGTTATCCGAGGACTATATTAAATACCTATAGGTACTTTTTCGTTTGTCTTATCATATAGAAATGCATGCTCCGTGTAGAAGCCACAAAAATTTTTTTTTTTGGGGATGATGTGTTCATGAAAAGAAATAAACTTTGCGATTATCAGTCTACATAACAAATCAAACACATATAGAAAAAAAATACAAGTAGGCGTTTAATACAGTGTTGGCAGTCCCCCCACAAAATGGACCGACGATCTGGTCAAGATCGCCGGAATACTTTGGATTAGGGCAGCGCAGGACTGATCGTCTTGGAAATCATTGAGGGAAGCCTTTGTCCAGCAGTGGACGTCTTCATGCTGATGATGATGATGAGGCGTTTAATTCTGACAGTTTTTCAGCGACCTCGCCCACTGAGAATTTGGCTTAGACTTCATTCTCTCCAAAGGCATAACGGAATTGGCATCAATATCAACGGCGAATACATAACATCACTCACCTGAAATGTTAGACAATTTTAGGAAAAAATGGAGCCTTATTATTTTGCTGTACTTCTGATAATCTAAAAGGATGATCAATTTTTTTCATTTAATGTTAAGTCTTTCTTTATCTTTATTTATTTACCAGTGGGAGGCTCCTTTGCACAGGATGCCGGCTAGATTATATGTTCCACAACGGTGCCTATTTCTGCCGTGAAGCAGTAATGTGTAAGCATTACTGTGTTTCGGTCTGAAGGGCGCCGTAGCTAGTGAAATTACTGGGCAAATGAGACTTGTTATGTCTCAAGGTGATGAGCGCAGTTGTAGTGCCTCTCAGAATTTTTGGGGTTTTTGAAGAATCCTCAGCGGCACTGCATTGTAATGTACAGAGCGTATTAATCAACGCCATCAGCTGAACGTCCTGCTCGTCTAGTCCCTCATTTTCATTAAAAAGATATGTTCAACTTTTCCTCCGTAGGGTCATGAGCGCGCCCTTGCAAGGCAGTCTCTGAAAGCAGCGCTGGGCACAAGCATATGTGGTGCTCGGGCAGAGTTCTGTGTGCTGTTCGCGAAGGGAGCCACCCTGGAGCAGTGTGGCGGCTTCGTCAGAGCGGCCAGGACGGCGCATCTGCTGAGGTCTCTGGCGGAAATGGACCACACCATCGTGCAGGTAACTGGAACTGCTCACTGCTGGCTCTTTGTACTCTTCAACGGGTTTTTCCGACTATTTAGTTTAATTTATCCAAGTGTTTTAACTCGAGTCTTGTGCCAGAGTTTGGCGAGTCAGCATGTCCTGAGAATGCCTCGTGTAGAGGTGAAACACGTGTCGAATTGTATAAAGACAAATATTGGCGGAATTAACACTAAAGAAAAGAAAACTCAATACTTGTCATATTTGTGTAAATTATTCCGAACTTTTTTATCATAATATACTAGTGGATCTTATATCGCTATAGAACGAATTGAACTTTTTAATTCTGGTGATCCTGGTATCGATACCAGGCTTTTATATATCTTTTATATTTATCGTGGAAACTATAGCAATTTACAAATGGGCAATGCCAACTAATAAAGTTATTATAATAAAGTATTGATAATATGGTAATAATTTGTCCATGATACTTTATTCTTATATCAAAAAAGTCTAAGCAACATGCATGATATTACAAATTTACCATTTATATTAATTAATTTCTAAGTCTTTATTCACTCAAAGTGCATAGGTATGTACGTAAACTTTTTTGTTAATGATGACATACTGGCTGATTGTAAAAAAAAAAATCGATTATGTTTTGTATTTCTTCATAAAATTCAATGAAAGGGAATTTGTTTGAGTTTAAGTGCGTTTTTATTGCTAAGTTTTGTCTTGATTTTATAATTTTACCAAACGTCATTTGACGGCAAATGAAATGCAAAAATGCTTGGCAACAATAATAGAAGGGACCCGCTGAACAGCATACAGGCCGTAAAAGGAGTACAACCACTCAGCAAGACCGGTACATACAACTGACTACAAGACGCCAGCCGATGTTAACCGCTCGAGAGATAAGTTTGAGGCTACAAAATTCAAGTGGTGTTGATGTAAGTCCCCAAACTGTGCGAAATCGACTGCATGAGTACGGCCTACGAGCTCGACGCCCAATTAGGTGCCCACCGATACGTCATGGGAATCTCGGTCGTCGAAATGAATGGTGTAGAGAACGCAGAACATGGACCCAGGAACAATGGGATAAAATTATGTTTTCCGATGAGTCGCGATTCGGGCTTAGGCCTGATACAAGAAGCGTGCGAGTGTACCGTCGGCCCGCAAATACTGAAAGGCTCAGGTGCATTCAGGAAGTTCATCCATACAGCGGCTTAACAGTTATGGTATGGGCGGGTATTATGAAGAACAGCCAACAGAACTGAGCTCGTTTTTGTAAATAGAAACATGAACGTTTAAAATTACGTTGAGGATATTCTCAGACTTTATGTCCATCCATTTGCACAAACCTTTGGCTCCGATTTTAAGTTAATGCATGACAATGCGCGTTCACGTACAGCTCGGCGAACCAGTCAATACCTGGCGACGGAGAACGTCCGGGTATGACCTGGCCTGAACAATCGCCAGACCTCAACCCCATCGAGCACGCATGTCCCATCATGCTTCAGAGACGGGTTTTGAAGGAATTGGACGGAGTGACAAAAACCCAACAGCTGAAGGATTTGCTACAATTCCATTGGGAGCGAATACCGCAAGATTACATAAACAGTCTCATTAATTCAATGAATAATCGTTGCCGACAAGTTCTGAATAGCAGAGGAGGACATACTTTGTATTAAATTATCCTATTCTTTCACAATAAATTGATTTTCTTTAGAAATTTCATTTTGTTACTATATATCTATGGAATATCATTATTCGTAAAAACTAACCCTGATACATTTGTTAGAACATCTGAAATCCACAATATAAATTAAAATTAAATTAAAAAGCAACACAGCTTCTAGTGTTCTGGAAATGGCGCCGAGAATATTTTTGTTTTTTGTTTGACTTGTTAGTAATTATTATTTGTACGCCACAGCATGCGGGCAAGGAATGGAGAACCTTTATTGTGATTTGTAACATCTATGTATACCCATGACTACAAATAAATGATCTTATCTTTAAAAAATGTTTAGTTGCTTATGTACCCTTAGAATGGACGGAAATCACTTTCGAAGACTCCGTTACATACATATATACATACCGGTGAATCTAAAATGAAGCCTATAAAATGTCTGTTGTGAAATGTGTGAAATTCCTGCTTGTAAACTTATTCACGATTTCTTCAAATCAATTACCGGATGAAATTTTCCCGAAACAATAATGTTTAGGGACTTTCAGGTTTAGTGTGTTGCGGATGTCCATAGGCGGTTGCCTCACTTCTTTCCATCGCGTGAGCTTCTTGCCCGTTTATATTTATATATATATATATATTTGACTAGTCGTTCCTGCCCGATGCTGTGCGAATATTAAAAGAAAGCAACGATGGAATTCGAAAAATAGCATAAAGCATCTAGGATAAATTTCGCATCGAATGGTGGCAGTTTCATTCATCGATACGATTAGTGGTTTAGGCGTGATTGAGCCTCAAACAATGACTATTTTCATATATATATAGGTAAAAATTGTAGATAGTAAATATCTAAGTAAGTGTGCATGAGAGTGAAGATATAGCTGGGCCCGCAAATGACACACAGAATCTCCTCGCACGAACAAAGCGAGCCACTAAGCCAACAATTTATTCCGTCCTCGATCAGAATATTTGCACTGGCTCCTTAATTAACTGGAGTATCATTGCAGTGTGTTTGTAGAACAAACACGCCACGTTGCGGGGAACGTTTGTGAGATAATTGGGAGCTTTTTCAATATTACATTACTGCGCAATGCGGTGCTGTTTGATTTGTTAATGAATACCGGGACATGAGGCGAGCGCGATTGTAAGGGATGTCCTTAATTGTTTGCAGTACGGATACTATCTGTTGTTACTTTTCTTTTCAAAGCTTTAAATCTTGTGCACGGAGATTGGCGTAAAATCGTTATTTTACAATTACAAATAAAAACTGGTTTATCAGTTACTGAACGCATTTATGAAAAATAAAACACGGACAAGAAATTATCATTATTACATTACACATTACCTAGAAAATGGACTATTCAATTTTATTCATAATTTTCTACTTATTCGCTCCGCGGTACCTACTCATTCCCAGCCATAGCTTTAAACTTTCGTGAATAATTATTGTGTTCATAATTATAAGACAGGGTTTTTGAAAAGCTTTTGTATTTCTAAGGATATTCATTTTGAAATAACAGTCAGGACGTCAAACAACGCTAACTGCTGAGATCAACATCATCACCATGTATAGTTGCAATACCAAGCCACTGTCTTGTTTGATTATTCACATTATTTATTTTTATTATTTTCTATTAAAGCGGCTTTAGTTTAACTCACTTTATAAAAATCATGTGTTAGTATTTCGACTTTCATAATTGCTTGTCATGTCTCCGGAGCTGGGGCTTAGGACATAGAATTGTCAAGGTCAAGTAAAAAACGAATGACAAACACGTTTCTTTCTGCTGCTCCTGCTGTTCCTCAAATTAATAACTTTACTATATTATAGCGGCAATAGATACGATTAAGGTAATTATTTACCTAATCGGTTATGAATCGGTTTTTTTGAAAAAAAATTATTTTCATTTTATTATGATTCAGCATTAAAAATACATATAACTTAAAATTTTCACCCGTCTGCGATCAACAACTATATTTGTATCGCGATTTGAATATTATTCTATTCCATCCACAGATACGCAATAGAGTTGCAAGATGGCAATCGAATATAATGATTATTGTAGTATGATAAATTTTATGTACGATATATTTGATAGGTCTGAGAATCGGTCGTCATCTATTTTTTATAATCCAAAAATTTTAATTATTGAATTTTTTTATTACTTTCTATGGCAATACAACGTTTACTGGGTCAGCTAGTAATTATATAGTATTTACTTATACATACATACATGCGCTTTCACGCTTTGGCTACAGAATCCTAAGAAACGGTTGGTTTTCTCATCGGGATTTATAACCACAAAGACAACTGATATAAAAAAGAAATCTCTGGTGGCGGTATGTTGTATCTGGCTACCTCAGCTCCGCTCTCCAGGCTAATATATTTGTTGAGTGCACCGGTAACCCGACTCCACTTCACCTCCCATTTGTAATGGACACCTGTTTGCTGAGGGACCTGGCGCCCGGTACGCTGCAGTTCAACCGTTACTGTGGAATCTTGGACACTTGTTACCTTAAAGAATATTGGTGATTCTTTACCGGTTACGTCTCATTGGAATTAAATTATCATTAATTGTCTGGAACACTTCAATCCATATTAGAAGACCTCTTTTTATATTAGAGGGGGCAAACAGGCAAGTGTGAAAGTAGAAGACTAATACTTTTATTCCGTACCATACAAACTAAATATTTACTGAAGCGATTTTTAAAATACTTCATCTATATTACCTTAGCTGTGGGCACGGGGGAAATTCGAGCCCAAAACGTGGAATCACTCCGCGACCCGTACAATCTGTGAACGGTGTTACTTTCTTACCATACGTATTCTGACTTATCGTCTTCGTCTTAATAGAATACTTCGTTTTCGTCGTAATAGAATATCATAAAATAATTTAATTTGATCCACGATCGACGGAGCAAAGATATCAGAAAGCAGTCCCGTGACTGCTTGAGCAAATTTGGCGAGGTCAATCAATTTAAAATCACTACCTACGCCCGTTGCGAAGCCAATTTATTATCTGTGGCTCTAGTGAGGTGCTTAGTTATCGATTAAATAATATCTTTTAAAATTTCGTTTTGCGATCTACGTTTCGTCTTCTTGTATGAGTTTATATTTGATAAAACCTGTAATATTACAGTTTAGTCATTTGTCGGTTTGGTTATCAACTGATTCCTAATATCCGGAGTTAAAAGCAGTATAAATGAGTTAAAAGAGGTTCTTTTAAAGCAACAAGGCAGCTGGTATTATAATCCATCAAGGAATAAAGAATTTTAAGTCATATAAGAAATACACATAATGATAGATGTCAATTGATTAGGATCATAATTATTAATCGTTGAATAACAGAAACCTCTATTCAATAAAACGCCAGTTAAAATTATTCATATTTTATATTTTGTTAGAAACGTATTCAAACGGACTTAGTTTTCTTTTTTCCAAACCTATTTCACTGTCGCTTAACTAACTTTAAATTGTAAACTGTAGTGTACATAAGTATACTGTAACAAACATTGCAGATTTAATATAAACACATTTACTGAATTTTTATCGAGTATCGATAGTATGAAATACCAAACGGTATCGATATTATACATACATCTGCCGAGTTGGCAAATATATTAAAATAGGAGGATTCTGTTTGCGAATTTCGCCGCGCTGGCTGTTGCGAAAGCTGATTGAGGATTTATTTTTAATTTAATTTTGATAGAATGTTATTTTTTAATTTTATTTTATCGTTGATTGTTGGTTGTTAAGGTTTTATAATTTCTAGCTTCGATCGGATCTCAGTGATAACAGTTTTTTTTACATGGCACTTTTTTCTTCTAAAACAATGAGTTTACTTTTAACTATTGTTATAGGCTTCTTAGTTTTGTAACGTGTGAGCCCTTTCTTCACACATGGAGTCGTTGCACATAAAATATATTTTCTTTTGTATATTTATTTATTCTTATTAAACATTCTTTATTTTATAATCAATATGAGGCCGAAGGCCGACTGTTCTTACCTCTTTATTTCGTTCTTCTTGCCATTTAAGTCTTTTAAATTATATTCTTAAGCTTTACGGCGAAACTTAGAACAATGCGTTCTTATGTGTGAATAAAAACTCCTTGTTATCGTATCATGTTTAGATCACTCAATCACAGCCCCTGTTATTTGCGTTTCCCTGTATAATATGTTTATTTAGATACACCTAATTGTTGTTAAATATAGCTGTTTACTCAGTTATTGTTTGGCTCTACTTTCATTGATGTATGGTGATGTTCAGTGTTACTGCAATATCATAATAATATATATCGTGGCCTTTATTTTCATACCAAAAGAAAATTATGTGTAAGCTTGTACGTAAATCTTGGTATGTTGTTCGACTTTCAATTGAGTAGGATACTCAACACCAATAACATCATATTAGGAAACTCACTTGATATGTGGCTCTTCGAATCTAAATTATTTTTATTGAATTTAAGTGATTTCTATCACTTCTATTAAGGGTTAAAAGCCCTAGAGGTTATCACTCTATTTGCGCAGTCTTAATGCGTCGTACATAAGTTGTTGTGGTGTTAACCCTGTTATCACTATTAACGGGAATATTGTGGTGGCTGGTCCTGTCATCGAGAATATGTCTTTTATTATTGATTTTTTAGTTCGATATGTTCGATCTTTTTGAGTTTTGTTTTTCCTCCTATTCCATAAACATCTTCTACCATGAGACTGACAGTATGAGTGAATTGTGAATTGTTTGGTAATGAGTTAATTACATTAAAAAGAACGCGAAAAAAGAATGTGGGGAGAGTTTCTTGCGCCGCTTCTTCACTCCAGAGCGCCATTAGTTTCCGAAGCGGTAGTAGTATCTAGTGTATTAGATATGACAACAAAAATAATTTTAAAGGAATCAATTTTGAGAAAATAAATGCCTTTTAATGTGGCGTCATTGTCACTTCAATGACACTAGCTCTGTCAGCTAAAACGATACTGACAGCTTCGCTCTAGAATGCATTGGTCACGTGACAACAATGGCATAGGCTTTCCGCTCTGCTGATATATATAACTGTAATTGTGGGAAACTTACGCGATATTGCCAGATTTTATATTAAATAAAATGATTAAGTCTGTATAAAACTAATCTTTGATTGCTTTTTGAATTATGTTATTATAAAAGATTGTTTTGCATGAATAATATAGTTAACAAAGTTAAAAACGCGGCCAAGTGCGAGTCGGACCATGAAGGATTCCGTAGCAGCACATAACATACTTAATATAAAAGTTCTCGTAGTTCTTTGTAACGATATCTGACGTATTAAAAAAAACTACTTACTAGATCTCGTAAATGATGATATTAGAAACCTCAATATCATTTTTGAGCACCTATCCATACATACCATAGAGACCCCACACGAATGGGTTTGATGAAAAAAAATTTTGAGTTTCAGTTCTAAGTATGAGGAACCCCTAAAATTTATTGTGTTTTCTATTTTTGTTAAATAAAAGTGGCTGTGGCATACGGACGGACAGACAGACAGATATGACGAATCTATCAGTGTTCCGTTTTTTTGCCATTAGGCTACGGAACCCTAAAATGTAAAAAATGTAAAAATGATAATACTGTAATTCGAGTTAATTGTAATAGTTTATTTTATGCGGTAATTGAATTTTGTACACACTTCATAAATTGTATTTTGCGTGGAACTGGAATTCATGTACAAAAATAGCCCATATTGCACCTTAGTACATGAGCTATATGTCAATTAAAACCGCGTCTTTTTCGGAAGTAACAAGAAAACCATGTAAAGTAAATGTCTCACTCAAAACTTACTCTTCTATTATTTATCAGACACTGTCGGTTTAACAAAAACAGAACATATATTATTTAAAATATTTCCAAAATGCCACATGTTGCAAAACTGACGCCGGCGAGGGTTGTCGCGCGATTTTGACAGGTGTCACTTATGTGTCACAGAGACAACGTCGCACGAGGGCAACAGTAATCGATACACAGCCACGTGCCGTGAATGAGCTGGCTAATTTTCAATCCGATATCTTGCGGTAAATTGTGTCCTATCATTCCCCATGGAATTTAGATTTTATTTCGTATTCATCATTTCACGCCAGTATTTCTACATTTGAAGAAGCACCGAGAGTACGTCGTGTTGAAGAACGGTTTTACATAATAGGTAAATTGTATAACTAAATTCATTGTTTTGTAAAGGCAACCATATAAGTAATAATAGTAACCTGGAGATTTCCAATCATTTCCCGGGATAATTTTTTTTTTTATGAAAATAAGGGACGAGACGAGCAGGACTTTCAGCTGATGGTAATTGATATGCATTGCCCATTACAATGCAGTGCCGCTCAGGATTCTTGAAACTCTTCAATCCCTTCAGACCGAAACACAGTAATGCTTACATATTACTGTTTCATGGCAGAAATAGGCGCCGTTGTGGTTCTCATAATCTAGCCGGCATCCTGTGCAAAGAAGCCTGGTATGATATGTGGTGAAGAACTTGACCAGCTCTATTATATAAATGCTGCCATAGCCATTCAGCCTTTTTGTTTTATTTAATCAGTATATAAATCAATCTCTTTAGGTCAAAGCTGCGAATTTTTTTTATCCAAATCTAAGCCGACACTTGATTTTTGATGCTATCTTAGTTTAGCCAATAACGTTAGTGTTTTCTCTTTAGTTGTGTTTCTTATTATGCCTGTTGTTGTTATAGTAAGAATACTCATTATTTTTTTTGTGTATATTTACAAGTAGCACGCCCAACTTTATTCGGGCTGACTTTGATAATGTAGGAAGTAAAAACGTGACGCCTTGTTCTTTTTAACTGGAATGTGATGCCGAAGAACATTGGCCTATTATGACATTATGGCAATTTATATAGGAGTCTCTAATCATTGGTCGCGATATTTATTATATACTATTCTATAGGTGAATTAATTTTTAGAATCCGTCAATATATTTTTGAATTCATTACAAATATTTATGCATACTTACCAGTTTTTTCTGATTATAATCTTGGTATGTATACATTGGTAATCCATGTTTGGATACCAGGCAGTATGCCCGGCATTTCGCGATATAATTTTATGTTTTAAATTATTTTTATGCCTACCGTCAGGTGGCTAGCATGTTTTTTCGTCCTCTCAGCCCGTCCTAAAGAGTACTGTTAGCGAGCGAGCGTAAATAGTGTTTCAATAAACAAAGGCGGTCTCTTAAGAGAAATGATAATAAAAATCAAACAGAGGCTCAATGAGCGGGAGTCCCCAGGGCGGGCATCGAACCCCCAACTAAACTTTGATGTCTGTGTACACGTTATGGCATGAATAATTGCGGACCCATGGGACTGCGGTCGGTAGGCCCGCAGAGTAGATATGTACAGAGTAGTCGCGTGCTGAACATCTGCTGTGACGGTATGACCAGAGAGCGTATTTTATTCTAAACAAAATTACGAAAAGATAATGTTTGATTTTTTGTATTATTGTTTGTAATGGATAAAGTAAAAAAGTAGGTTTCTGATTTTAAAAATTATTTTACCTAGAAAGCTACTTTATCAGTGAAAAATTTTCATTTTTTTGGTTCATGTGTCCCGCGGGGGTCACAGAAGATGAGCGTTGCAACCATAGAAATCTTAATATTATTATTATTCACACTTGTGTTGAAACACATGCTGAGTGGCTCCTGTTTTTTAAACACCACACGTTTTTATATTTGTATAGTTTTAAGTTGCTTCATTTTGTTATTTGTGTGTGTTGAAATAAATGATTTTTCTTCTCAAAAACATGGACTGTATATTTTTTGTATATTAATTAATCAATTTACATTAATTATCAATGGAAATAGCCAGGGCACAAAACTGTGTATTTATCTAAATTAGATAATTTCAATGTTAAAATTTTTGTTGTACGATAATCTACCAACACTGACAAAATATGTCTATCCCTTAAATGGCAGTTACTCTGTATATATCAATGTATCCCCTCTGTGCTCTTCATCATAGTCCACGGCTAGATAATGTAAAATAAACACGATTATAAGTTTATTAGCGAGCCGCAGATGCACGTTGAGTAGCTGTGGCCTGTAATGTTGGCGTGGGGTGTGGTGCCTGTTGATTGATGGTGATGGTGGAACTGCCCTTGTTGCGCTTATGGAGGATGGACTATTGTCAGGCTAGCATGGACATCAATTCTTATAAAAAAGCAGTTGACAGAGAATATCGATAGAAACGCAAAAGCACAAGAAACTCTTATTGTACAATACTACAATGAATTGCATCGTTAAGGAAACGTCTAGAAATACTTTTGAAAATAATTTACATTGAGTCGTTATTTGCTGAAACAGGTAGTTATTATAACTGCGCCGACACACTATTGGCCGGTTTATCAATATTAAACGCTGTCTTTCTATTTAGAAATTACTTTGATCGATATTTCTTCTGATTTATAAGTGTAATAAGGTAAGGAGAATTCACAAATATACAGAGATAGTAAATTGAATTCACGTGATGGTAGGTGATAATCACATCGTTCATAAGATTACACCGCAAATTTATTTAAAATAATATAATAAAACAATATAGTATACTATAAAATTTATTGAAGTAGGCGTTACTTTGCGGAAATCCATTATTATCCAAATGATTTGAGTTTTATTTAGTGTTAATTCCGCCAATATTTGTCCTTAAACAATTCGACATGTGTTTCGCCTCTACACGAGGCATCCTCAGGACGTGTTGTCTCGCCAAAATCTGGCACGAGACTCAACGGCTATAACGGCCTATAATGTCAATAAATTTGTAAACTGCGGTTCGTAGTTCGGTTCGGAGTGACTTATAATAACTGCTTCGTTCGACGTTGCAGTTAGCTTCACGTACGATTAGCTGTGCAATAAGATGGAGTGACATGGTTGACGGGACAAGCACACTTCTATTAACAGCGTGACACTGAGACATGCAGTTCTTTGTTCGAATTTTGAATGCAGTTTTGAATTGAGACTATGTTTTAGCTACCAGAATATCTTTATCCTTATACTAGCTGACCCAGCAAACGTTGTATTGCCGATATTAAAATCGCGATACAAAAGTAACTGTTGATCGTAGATGGGTGAAAATTTTAATTTGTATGTAATTTTTAATGCTGACTCATAATCAAACAAATTTTTTAAAAAAAAATAAAAAATTTGGCGTGGACACCCTTAGCATTTAGGGGGATGAAAAATAGATGCTGTCCGATTCTCAGACCTACCCAATAAGAACTCAAAATTTCATGAGAATCGGTCAAGCCGTTTCGAAGGAGTTTAACTACAAACACCGTGACATGACAATTTTATATATTAGATTTATTTGAACTGTGTTGTTGTGTAGTTGCTCGTATAATTAATATTATCAACATACGATACGTGTGTTGTAGAAGAACAAGTCTTTTTAAAATAGATACGAGGGGCGGTCAAAAAGTTCGCGGAATGGCGGGGTTGGCGGGGGTGAGGTCGCTCCTCCAGGTAGCCGCTACTTGAGTAACTCATAATTACTATATATGCCAATTTCTAGCCTAATTGGGTCATTAGCTTTCGAGTTACAAACGAGTGAACAAGTAAATCGGGAACAAACTAGCCACTATGGAGAAAATTGAACATCGCGCCGTCGTAAAGTTCCTCACCAAACAAGGAAAAACGCCTCAAACTATTTTGCAAGAGATGTTAGCTGTTTACGGAGACTCTGCTCCTGGTAAAACCATGATTTACAAATGGCACGGCCTTTTCAAGCAAGGAAGGGAGTCAATTGAAGATGATCCTCGACCTGGACGGCCCATTGAGGCCACTACGCCGGAAATCATTGAAAAAGTTGAAAAACTTGTATTGGAAGACGGAAGGTTGAAGAAGAAACAACTTGCAGCATCAGTTGGAGTATCAGAAACCACAATTTTAAATATTCTTCATCAACATCTTGGCATGAGTAAAGTGTGTTCAAGGTGGGTCCCGAGAATGCTCACGCCGCTGCAAAAACGTGAGCGCGTCAACTGTTCCCGCGAGTATTTGGACCGCTGTGGAGAAGTTAGGGAAGAAATTATGGCCCGAATTGTAACCGGTGATGAAACTTGGGTTCACCACTATGAGCCTGAGTCAAAGCAGGAGTCGATGCAGTGGCACAAAAAAGGCACACCACCCCCAAAAAAATTTAAAGTGTCGCAATCGGCCGGAAAGATCATGGCGACTATTTTTTGGGATACTGAAGGTATTCTTTTGATCGATTATAAAGAACGTGGTGTTTCTATAACGGGAGAGTACTACGCTTCCCTATTGGACCGATTAAAAGAAGCTATTAAAGAAAAAAGAAGAGGAAAACTGACAAAAGGTGTACTCCTTTTGCACGACAACGCGCCCGTTCACACGAGTCATGTTGCGACGGCTGCCATTCATCGATGCGGTTTTGAACAACTACGCCATCCACCCTACAGTCCAGACCTGGCCCCTAGCGATTTTTATTTATTCCCAAAGATGAAGAAAGAGCTGCGTGGAAAAAAATTTAGAGACGATGATGAAGTCAAGTCGGCGATTTCGGCGTATTTTGACGCCCAAGACAAAACCTATTTTTTCGACGGTATTAATAAGTTATATGCCAGATCCCAAAAATGTATTCGTGTTAAGGGGGAATATATTGAAAAGGAAAAATAACATAATGTATCATTTCATCTTTTTTCCCAGTCATTCCGCGAACTTTTTGACCTCCCCTCGTATATTCTGCCTTATTTTTTTTCAATAATTTGTTCTGATAAAAAGGAGTAACAGATTTGTTAATTCATTCTGAGAAGCAAACAGAAAACAAATTATGATTTTTGTATGAATACTTTAACACCGCAAAAGATTCTCGTCCCAATTACCACAGTGTCGAAGGTTTTCAACCAATGTGTCTTGCCAGTGATGACTTACGGTGCTCAGACGTGGTCGCTAACTATGGGCCTGTAAGAAAGTTCATGGTCTCTGAGAGGGAAATCGAATCATAAATGAGGAGATCCGTAGGTGAACCAAAGTCACTGACATAGCCCAAATGATTGCGAAACTGATGTGGCAGTAGGTAGAGCACATAGTTCGACGGACAGATGGCCGGTGGGGCAGTAAAGTCCTAAATGGCGACCACATACCGGAAGACGAAGTGCTGGCAGGCCCCCCACAAGATAGACTGACGATCTCGACAGCATCGTCGGAGTACATTAGATGAGGGCGGCGCAGGACCGATCGTCCTGGAGATATTTGGGGGAGGCCTGTGTCCAGCAGTGGACTGCTTCCCGCTGATGATGATGATGTTGATGATGTAAACTAGATATCGAGAGTTAGTTTTGGTATTTGAGTACTTAAAACTATTTTGGTAAAAGGATAGCTGTAAAGAAATTCACTGAATTACAGTCACTTACCTTCATGAAAAAATCATCAGACAGGTCTATGTTCAGTTCAAGCCACGTAAAAGTCAACATCACCTCACAGTATTTTGCGCCAGAGTCCCGGTGGGCGTGATCGCGTGTCATAGCCCAGTCATCTCCCATAGCACGCAAGCTGCCGCCGACAAACTGATCTCACTTCTGACATTACCCTGGATTGACTTCGTGTAGTGAATTTGTTGAAACATACGACACTTACGAATGTTGTAGATAGAGCACGTTTAGTATACATATATAAAATAAGTTTTAAAAAATTCATAAAATACATTTTCATATTTATTTATTTGTCTTCATAACAAATTATTATGTTAATATATAACTATAAGTTGATGAATAGAATGTTGCTGAAGAGCATTGATACGACACATGTTTTTCTGTGATTTATGCGCCAACTTCGGTGGTTATAGGTGGTTAAATTGATCAAAGTTCTTCTATCTTCTCAAGGCTGGAGGAAGGGGACTATATAGAAGATACTAGTCTTTTGGCATTGGTCGACGATTTCCCGAGAGAGGGTTTTCCAGTATAATCGTGAGAGTAGCAATGCGTGTTCATTTAAATCATAGTTTCTCAACCTTATTTTGCTCACCGCCCACTTTGAGAATATGTTTTTTTCTAGAGTATTTTCATGTATTTTTTTGCCTTTTTAGACTATATTTTTTAATCTACCCACGCCCCATCTGCGCCATCTCAATGCCCCCTAATTTTCTCTGGGTCTTCTACTGCCCTACTTAAAGTCCAATTATTGATTAAAAAAAAGCGAGCTCATTACACGAAATTACATTAATCTTCTATGTACGCTCTATCTATATAATTCCAAGTCTGCGGTTTTACCTTTGGGGAGTATCGGCGTGATTTAATCTGGCTTTGGTCACGCCGGCGGATTGCGTTTCTTGTTTCGTAAAAGCTTTTTGAGTTGTTTTGATTGATTAAATTGTGGACTCTGCTTTCGTACAAGTTAGTGTTTCTTTAAATCACTGCTTTGGAAGCGAGAATATTAGCGGTAATCTGGACATTAATATAATCAACTGTTCTATGTTTTGTCTAGAAAGGAAACGGCTTAAAGAAATGCTATAATGTTTTGAATATTATTATTACAACCATTGTCTATAATTGCTATACCATATTTTAGTATGGGTAAAAGCTTCGTCCATATTTTTGAATGACTAACTGTATGACTGGATTTTTTAATTAATCGTCCTCCAACCTGATCATAAAAGATGGACATTCCCTTCGATTTTTGGTCGCAATAAAAGCCAAAAAGATATTCCTCAGGCTTACATCATAATCATACGTTGCTGGATATATTACTCTTCGTCCATATATTGTCCGCCGTGGAACCAAGAGTATCAGAACATTATGTACCTAGTATAATTTTAGATCATTAGCAAATTTTTATATTATGTTTGTTTGTTTGTTTGATAAAACTCTAAATGTTTGGTGTTAGTAAGATTAGTTGCTTATGCTTCTATTTATTTGGGTTGTGGATCTCGTTAGAGTAAAGGCGTCCTCCAGTTTTTTCCAAAGTGTTCGATTTTTGTTTTTATGCATCCAATCTCTGCACCATTTTTAAAGACAACTGATGACTATTGACGATTATAATAGTTTGTACTTTGTTTCTTATCACAGGAGGCCTTCGGTGAAGGCGGGTGGCCGATAGAGTTCCGCGCGGCAGTGGCGCGACTGTTTTCACAGCACGCGCCCAACGACAAAGAGGCGCCGAGGAAGAATACTTTGCGTGAGTGTTATTTAGAACACTATTATGATCGATACGAATATAAAACATATATGTTTTTATAGACATCTTCTTTTATGAAAATAAGGGACGAGACGAGCAGCTGAAAGTTATTGATACGCCATGCCTATTACAATGCAGTGCCACTCAGGATTCTTGAAAAACCCAAATTCTGATCAGCACTAAAATTGCGCAAGTCACCTTGATTGTAAGATGTTGAGTCTAATTTGCCCAGTAATTTCACTAGCTATGGCGCCCTTCAGACCGAAACACAGTAATGTTTACCATTACTGCTTCACGGCAGAAATAGGCGCCGTTGTGGAACCCATAGTCTAGGCGGCATCCTGTGCAAAGGAGCCTCCCAGTGGTAAATCTGCAAAACAGGTGCAATAGTATCTTTTTCTGATATCCTTGAAAGAAAAATAAACTTTTTAATCGCCTACAACGACTTACTTATTCATTTTACGTACAATATTGGTTATTGAGAGGTTCTTAAGCATCTTATTTTACATGTAAAAATCAAATAATAGTAATAATAATACTAAATCATTTCCGAATATTTAAGCTGATAACGGCAAGTAGAGTAGTTTTTATAACAAACTTTTAAGTCCAAATATATAAAAAATGGTTAGATTTAGAATAGGGTGTTTCACAGTCAAATCAATTAGAAACGATGTAAAGAATACGCCCTTAACAGAAATAGGTCGATAACCCTTTTATTTAACGTAAAAATATACATGTACCTACCCACATTTGAAGAGACTAGCAGGTCGTTCAGCTGATGTTAATTGATACGCCCTGCCCATAACAATGCAGTGCCGCTCAGGATTCTTGAAAATCCCCAAAAATGCTGAGCGGCACTACAACTGCGCTCGTCACCTTGAGACATACATGGTCCGTTTCATTTGTTAAATAATACAGTGTTATGTTTGTCAGGACTAAGCAATGAGCGTCTAGACCGGAGTCTCTCCGAGAGTATGGTGCTGGATCTGATCGTGTTGGTTGGCTTCGTGGTCGTCAATAACCCGCAGCTTCAGGTATGTGGGGTCTCATGTACCAACACGCGCCGATTAATGATAGACATACCCATAATCACCGACGGATTGCACAGCCACTTTGTTGAACCAATCATGCCTGCTAGACGGTTAAGTCAAAATTTAGTCGGCCTACACATATTTAGACATATTATTAGTTAGTGTACTTCAGATTCACTAAAAATAAAAAAATAACGAGCGACATATAAAAAAAACTATTCCAAAACAATGGATATAATATGCACTAAAATTTAAAAAAAATAATTGCTTATTTTAATACAATCTAATTATAGTCACAATTATTGTTATTTTTGGAGTCAGTGTCAGCCAAGGTAGGTTTGTAACTACATACATAGTTGTAGGTGTGATGTGCTTGTGTCGCACGCGCAACGTAAAAGGCGAAAGGCGAGGGTGGGGGCGCAGCGGGAGGAAACCGATCCAAAAATAATAATAATTGGAACTAGAATTAGAATAATTAATTAAATAATTGATGATATTTTTTTTATTTTTAAGTGCATATTATATTATCTATTTTTTTGCAATGGTTTGAAGTCGATTGTTTTTGTTAAAAAAAAATTACGATTAAAAATATTTGAATTAAAATGCAAACAAGCCCACGGATCACAACGCTACGATCAATGATCACCATATTAATATCTTGCAACACTTTTTTTTATTTTTTTATGAAAATAAGGGACAAGATGAGCAGGACGTTTAGCTGATGGTAATTGATACTCCTTGCCCATTACAATGCAGTCGATCAGGATTCTTGAAAAACCCCATAAATTCTGAGCGGCACTACAACTGCGCTCGTCACCTTGAGACAAAAGATGTTAAGTCTCATTTGCCCAGTAATTTCACTAGCTACGGCGCCCTTCAGACCGAAACACAGTAATGCTTACACATTACTGCTTCACGGCAGAAATAGCCGCTATTGTGGTACCCATAATCTAGACGGCATCCTGTGCAAAGGAGCCACCCACTGGTCATCTTGTAACACTAGTGGAATCACAGGAATGTTGCCATCCTATAAGGTGTGTGCACTCGCAAATTCTTAGTAGTACCCATGTCCCATGGACATGAAGACTCATTACGAGGCACCACATATTTTGATTAGTGTGAATTCAGTATATATTGTTTTAGAACTTCAAAGAAATGCAGTTTGATGTTAAGTCCAACTCGATTCTTTGCGTTCCTGAGAAAAAGTTTTTGCAGGCGGATGACGAAATTGTTATTTACCTATATATACGTATAATAATAATAATAATATATAATAATATTGACACACTTTTTACAGAAATTATCGTGCCCCAAGTTAAGCATATATAGCCTGTGTTATGGGCTACAAGACAATGATATATTTAATACAATATACTTACTTAAACATACATAAATTCATATAAACATACATAAATACATTTAAACATCCATGACTCGGAAACAAACATCCATATTCATCATATAAATGCTTGCACCTACCGGGATTCGAACCCGGGACCTCTAGCTTAGTAGGTAGGATCGCTAACCACTCGGCTATACAGGTCGTCATATATACGTATGGCATCGGGTTTTATCTCATAAACAGCAGAATAGAACTACATATCAAACGAGCTGAAATTTTAATAGTTAAAAGAAACCCGCAATTCTTCTGAACTAATTCAATGCTATCGAACTAATTTACAAATTTTTACAAATTGTTACAGTGCTTTGTCTTGTTTAAAATATCCATACTGTACAAACATATCCAGTACTGTGGGACAAGATGAGAAGTGCAGGAGTGCCAGAACGGTTTACTGCCCTAATCAAGTATTGGTATAACAATCAAAAAAATCAGCTGAGGTGGATGGATGCTCTATCAGATGAATATGAATTAGAATGTGGTGTTAGACAGGGAGGTTTAACGTCTCCGTTACTCTTTAATCTTTATATGAATCACTTAATTGAGGAAATGAGCGGCACACACGTTGGATGTCACATAGATGAAACCTGTTGCAATAATCTTAGTTTCGCAGATGATATGGTACTGCTTAGTCCCTCAATCGGAGGACTTAGGAAGCTTATTTCCATTTGCGAGACATATGCAGCGGCTCACGGCTTAAAATATAACTCATTAAAGAGTCAAGTTATGATATTTCGAACTCCAAAACACAAGTCACGAAATTATCCTTGCTTATCCCTCGCAATTAAAAACCTAGAGATTGTTGATAAGTTCAAATATTTAGGTCACATCATTTCGAATGACTTAAGAGATGACTATGACATAGAGCGGGGGCGTAGTGCGCTGTCAGTGAGGAGTAATATACTCGCCCGCAGGTTTGTTCGAAACACAAATAATGTTAAAGCGTTATTATTCAAAGTATTCTGTCAGTCTTTTTACTCGAGCGGCTTGTGGGTGTCATATTCGCGCGGGGCTTATAGCGTTCTACGTGTCACATATAATAATGCGTTTAGGAGGCTGTTGGGGCTACCATGGCGTTGTAGAGCTTCTGGAATGTTTGCTGAGGCATGTGTGGACGGTTTCCATGCCATAATGCGCAAAAAAGCGGTCTCCATGTTGCAGCGTCTACGTGTAAGCAGTAACAGCATCCTAAAGATGATTGCTGCCAGAGCTGACTGTTCCTTCCAGAAACACTGGATACAGTTAGCTCTAGGTTTATAAATATATTTCACTAATAATACTAACGTAGTTCATAATAAGTATTGTTACTAATTCATTTACTAATATATATGGAGATGTCTCTGAATTAAATAAATAAATAAATAAATAAAACCCTTTCGTGTGCTCGGACTCAATTGATCTTTTTTTCCGAACTTCTGAATCTTCTGTTCTTAACACTTATGTAGATTTTCTAATCCATGAAATGTGCATATCTTACAACAAAACATTCTTAAGTTAGTCCATTTAAAGTCAACAAGATAGGCGATCCAGATAACGGTATTCTGTTAGTGGATGCCCGTTGGTCCGAATAAAGTTGTCTTGTTCTATCGAGTGTTACATCGGATGTTAGCGTTTCTCATGCGGGCCGACCACCTGTCCGTCTGTCCGTCTGTGTCCACCTGCGCGCCGACACGTGTAGAAATAATTGCTTTCGTGTACGATGTAAATACCTCTGTGAATACGTCGTTGGGACGCATGATCAATTCATTAACGGCTGTTTTCTGGAAATTGTTATCGTTAACTGGAGTTTCTACGGTGACCAGTTGAATAACTGTATCGGATTGAGTAGAAATGATGTACAAAAATAAACTTGTTATGACTTCAGAAGTAGGCTAAGTCTTTTATGGGGTGATGTATATTATGATTTTACTACATGATTCCAAAACATGATCAAAATGTGTTAGGAAATGGTTACTATACCGTCTATGACTTTCGTAATGATACCACAGATTGGAAATGGAGCGGCCGCCGTCGGACTATTTAAATTATAATTTTGAGTACCTAACCGTATCGAAATTTTATATAGAAAAAGAAACTGCTCCTGAGTTCTTTTCAGGTTGAAGCATATATTTTCGAATAGGTGGTAGTTTTTGACGTTTAATAATTTATTTCATATACTGTTTTGAATAAAAATATTTGCACGGTGTACCGTCTCTGGTGCGCAGGTGGCGTCCCAGGTCCAATATTTTCATGAGGCTGCGAGCAGATTATACGAGATGCGAGATAGTTCTTATGCTGAAATATCAGCAGTATCAATCTTTTAAATAAGTAATTTTTAATGTTAACTAACAATAGTGTTACTAACACATTTACGAGTATGTACGTACGTGATAGCGCCCTAAAAATTGATCACCAAGGTATGACAGCGATAACCTACGAGTGTCAAATTAGTAGGCAGTTGACGAAGTCGAAAGCTCCAATACGCCCGAGAAGTGCAATCTCACTGTTTCCTAAATAAAAAGTAGTGCTGTTCCTCGTAGGTATGTACCTACTATACAAATATTTTATATATAAAATTCTCGTGTCCCGGTGTTTGTTACCAAACTCAAAAACCAATTTGTTTAAAAATTTGTGTATATATCGGGTAGGTCTGAGAATCCGCCAACACATATTTCGTACCCTTAAAAGTAATGTGTTCACCCACCCCTAAATATATTTTTTGTGACAATTTTTTTTTTATTTTATTATGATTCAGCATTAAAAATACATAAAACTATGCAATACAACGTTTGCTGGGTCAGCTAGTATTATTATAAAATTTATTAAAATAAATTGAACGCGCAATTTGCAAAGCGCAATTTGAAGTGTTTTAACAAACTAAATGCAGTAATTTTAATGTTTAAATAAAAGTGACCATCTTCTAAATTCCATTTCTGTTTTAAGTGACTGAAACTTAGTTTAAAAAATATGTTCATTCTTGTTCAACATTGTCATAAAAGACCCATAAATAGTGCCGTCCATTTAGCCCGCATTACATAAATTTAACTAGAGTTCTCACGGGCACAGGTGCAACTGAGGAGGGTGTCTCACAAGGAGGCATCTTAGCGCCTACACTCTACGTTCATTTTACTGACCGTTACCGTGCATAATTGATGGACATTCTTTCCTTTTAGTAATGAATTTGTGGCGTCACCAGATGGTTCTTGTTTTATGATGATGACGCTTCAGTTTTCATGATGCCTAAGTGGAGAATATTACTTCATCTCGTAGATTGAATTACACTTTGTGTCTGATAAAAAATACGTGTTAAGATGTACTTAAGATATTCTTAGACTACAAATTATAGTCATGTCACGATATTTTTATGTTTTATAAAAACAACAAAAATAATAGAAAAACACACATTAGCACATTTAACATATACATGTAGCTACTAGTAAGATGTAACTATGCTGTGAAACTGTAGACACACACACACACTTGTCACTTTTGTAAATATCTTTATACATAACTTGCCCGCTTGCCCCCTCCAATATTAAGAAAAGACATATTATTAAATAAATTGGTATTTTTTATTCATTTTCTAAAAGAGAAGAATAGGCTTGATAATATCGCAAGATTTTTTTTATATTTGCCTCCTCAAAAATCTGTCGTTTATGGACAGATTTCAAGCTTGATGAGATTGGTCCCATTATAAAAAAAAACAGATTAAGTGATGGAGTCCTAGTGTTTTTCTGAGGTTTTTATCAATAACAGAGTTTCTTTTTATAGAATGTAAAGTATCATTTGATGCATTATTTCATGAACACAATATAGTCAAGCTAATTTAAAATATTATACTAAGTCTACCGAGATGTCGACCGCATTGGCATAAGAAGGAGTCATGGACACATACTATATGCACTATCCGTATTTCGGCTTGCACGTGCCAATTTACTTAAAGTTGAGCTTTATGTCTTAGTTCAGAAGAGTCATCAAGTCGTTCCCACTGTAATAGTACAAGATGAAGTCTATCGCGTGATTATTGATTTGAATCCTTCATAGGAGGCGATCTGCGAAGGTTGGAGCGTGGTGAAGACGCTCTGCACATTGCCTGCCAACTGGCTGGTGTCGCGTGAACGAAGCCACGCGCTGCTGCCGACCCTGATAGCCCTGTCGGAGAGCCCGGCCTGCGCTGAGATGATCGGAGCTGAGATGTGTCTTACAGTGAGTTATCCATTTTTTATGGAACAGAAGGACAATCACCTAATGGTTTTTATTTTATTTTAACTAATATTGGATACACTATTTTTCTAAACTTTAACAACAAAAAAATTCAAAATTTAATACAAAGCTTAAACTTTACAATAATAACTTTTGTCCAATCTTTTAAAATTTTATCGACAAAAAGCAAATAACACAATATACTCTCATATTGAATTCTAAATATTTCCAAACAGATGCTTGAAGAATTCTTGGAGGACAAGGAAGCGCAGAAGCTGAAATTGGTACAAGTGATCAAACAAGGACGGGCGAAGAGACACTCAGGAAAGAAATAGATACAATACCTGTAGATGTCACAATTTTGTCAAATTATGCAATATTAAACCAACAAGGTAAAGTTATAAGGTTGCAATTTCATATTAAGGATGTTTGAGTCCAAAGTATACAATATTTAACATTGATTTTATTTAAGCTTTCGTGAAAATTATTGAGTATACCGAGGGAATTGATAACATGGTAGCTGATATTATGATAGCTGACAGTTGTAGCTTAAATGAGACACTTAGAATATTATTTATAAAAAAGTTAGAGGCGTTTTATTTTAACTAGACATATTTGGCTTTAATTTATCAATAAAAACCGGCGCGATACATGTTAATTGATTTGCCGGTGATCATAAATTTATTAACTTAATGGTTACTATGATTGTGCCACTTATTAAAAATAACTTATCATAGGTCTTTCAGCTACGGCTAATATGCCGTCAAATGGTATGGGATGTATTAAAAAATTGTAAATTTGCACATTTTCTAATTCTGTAGGGATGCCATATATATAATTAAATCAAATACCATTTTTCCATTCACAAAAATGTTCTTTAGAATTGCAGTCTAATGTCGAAAAGGACAGAAATTCTTAAACTATTGTGAGAATAAATGTGGATAATGGGAAACTATACGAATATATGGTAGACCTCAGAGCATGAAAAAATATACAAACTCTGCTAATACAACTATTTATTTTATTTCAATTGTATATTATTATATTTACTATGTGGATTACTTATGTCACTAGAGACACCGTGTTTGGGCAAGCAACAGAAATAAACGATTAATTTTAGCATCGTAGTTTTCCATTCCCTGAAAATCGTTGAACTGCTTAAACAATCAGGAGTTGAAAGACATATGCAGTCGACAATTCTTTAGCGAAAATATTGCCTCCGTATGGTAAATATATTTTTTTGTTAACTGCTCTATATATTTGTTACTCGAAATTTTCGAGACTATCATATTTTAATCAACTAGTCTGTCTACAGTGACTCTAAATTATTTTCCTGTTTTAAATTATCTCTCAATTAGATCTAGATTATATATTTGTATTTATTTAATGGAAATTCTACTCTATTTTCTAACATTTATAAGTCCCTATTTATTCTTGAGGTCAAATGGAGAAATTGCATATATTATGGTATGAGTATTAATTAAGATATAGTAAATTGTATGTCTATTGTAATGTGTGTACTTATTGTAGCGATTGTGAAACTCTACATTTTTTGACGTTACTATACATATTTTTCTATTCGTGTACATGTAACGCTCTATACATTCGTACAACAAATCTATATTCTGAACTCGATTTGTTACGTTCGTTCCTCTATTTTTGAAACAGTATATAGGTACCATCGCACAAACTTGTAAACTTGTGTGTTTGTAGTGTTAGATAGACACGATAATGTATTTGAATGTTACTCAAACAACTCAACTTATTATATTATTTTGCGTACTAACGTGGATATGACTTGAACCGTTATTTTGCAAACTAATAATTATCAATAGTACGTCTGATGTATGATGTACTCGTAAACTTTAAACTTCCGTTCCTTTAAGAAGATTAAATGTACTGCTTTGTAGACACTGTTTAATAATTTGATTAATTAATGCATATATGAAAGGTGTGCTAGAAGTGTGCCTTGGGGAACACCAGTTATAAGATGCAGGAATAATATTAACCTATTGTTAATACAGGGATGATGTGATATTGCGATTGGGTATAGAATCTCTAAAATGTAATTTGGTCAATCAAATTTGTTTTTGAAAATTTAAAGTGAATGATTTTATATGATTGTGGAGTGTTGCATTCAGTCAAATGCTTTGTCGGGAACAGTTTTGCATTTCGCCTCTTTGTTTATGTTGTGATACCAATTGTTTACTAGAACTGTGATTATTTGATTTGTAGAATTAGTTACTGTCCGATTTATTTTTAGATTTTAATAGTGGGCGATATATTCTGCCATTGTATTTCATCTGTGATTTTGTTCGTTTAGCGTTTAAAGCTCTGTCGCATGTAACCTTCATTGTGTAACTTGTGTAAGCAAATAAACTTGCGTTATTAATGTGATTATTGTGTTTTCATTTATTAGTATAGATAAGTGTTGTTTCAGATCCAATGCCGTTGAGTAGAGGCTTAATTATGCAACCTCTATGGTATCTATCGTAGGGTCAAAAAAAGCGTGTGCAACATCGATTCCACTTGCTGGAATTGAGCACGGAGTGACAACTAAGGTATAGTACCTTAGACCAGACCAGTACCAGACAAAAATATCATTACTGAGTTCTTATGCTTTGTAAACTTATTGCGAACAAAGGCAAAATAAAGCTAAAGAACGCATGAGAAAGAGCGCGTGTTTATCTGATCCCAAAGTTTAGTTTCTTTTTCTTCTGTCGTGTAATCTTAACACATTATTGATAACCTTCGCCCATGCATAGTGTATCATTTTCTAGCTGGTGTCCGAGCGAATCCCTCCAAAAACAAGTTAAAATATATTATTTTATGGATAAACTGTTAATATTAACACTAGCTGACCCAGCAAACGTTGTATTGCCATTTAAAGTAATAAAAAAGTTCAATAATTTTAATTTTAATATATAACAAAAAAACAGATGACGACCGATTCTCAGACCTACTAAATATATCGTAAATAAAATTAATCGTACTACAATAATCATTATATTCGATTGCCATCTTGCAACTCTATTGCGTATCTGTGGATGGAAGAGAAAAATATTAAAATCGCGATACAAAAATAGGTGTTGATCGTAGACCCTTGAAAATTTGAAGTTGTATGTATTTTTTAATGTTGAATCATAATAAAATAAAAAAAAATAGTCAAAAAAAATTTAGGGTGGCTGTACCCTTAACATTTAGGGGTATGAAAAATAGATGTTGGCCGATTCTCAGACCTACTGCATATGCATTTGGTAAAAATCAGTAAAGCCGTTTCGAAGGAGTAAGGAAACATTATATGTAAGATTTACAGTAAAAAAGGAAACAAAACAAAATTTAATCTAATGAAATTATAAGTACCTCAAACAAAAGATTTAGTATAGGTTCGAATAATATTCATCCAACTAAGCTTAAAGTAAACACACATCTCGTCATTGATTTTTTATGTAATGCGTAATTTTTAATGTATTTTCGGAAAAAGAGAAGTGAGAAGTTCATACAAATAACTCTTCTTTAAGTTCTGCAGTTGTTGTCCAAAATAGAGTTTGTGTTTTTTGAAGTTAGAAATTCCAACCCCCACAGACCCGTGTGCGCAATATGCTTAAGCTACATAACCTTTTATTTGCCTGAAGAATGTGATGACCGTATTTTTCCTTATTAAGAATGATATCACTGTTAGCGTCATTACCAACGTCAACTAGTAGCGCTTAGATTGTTTTTATATTCAACCTTTTTACAATCAACTTAAGGGTTTAAACACGAGACAAATTTGATCTATAATTTCACCTTTTCGGCTATGCAATAAATTCAGGTTTAAAATAATTGTATTGTGAGTTAACTTTTTGGATAAAGTACGCAAAACGACATTTAACCTCCTCGGTGAAATAGATAATATAAATATTGATATAATTGGATTAAAGTCACTCATTGCGCGGACAACGCGACCGATAAACAAAACAAACCAATGATTCAGAAGTTAAAATACGACACACTAAGGGAGGAATTAAAACAAGATGAAAGGAACCGCGTTCATTCATGAGCGGAGCGAAATATAAGTTGTTTGTTATTGTGAGAGATTTATTGGTGTGTGGTTTGCTACTGAAGTTAGTTATAAAAGTGAGTTATTGGTTTCATTACTAGTGGTGACTTTGAAATGTCTTTTTAAGATTTGATAGCACTGTTTTATCTAAATCTCTATTAACGTAGTAACAGTAAGTAATTTTTTAAACTATTTGTATATAAACTCTACGCATAGAACTATATGTATGCAATTAACTCTGGAACGAATATAGCTCCTGAGGATGCCTCATCTATTATCTATACCTGTTCGCGTAGATACATTCCGTATATACGATAATAATAGGTAAGTAGATAATAAATAGGTATTTATTTGTACTGCACAGCTATTTGCAGCAACGTCGGAGCGAAATTGAAGTTTGGTGTGGGGGTTCTTTCCTCTGATTTTCTAAGATAGTACTATGGACGGCGGTGATCACTTGCCAACAGTTAACCCGTAGGCTTATTTATCCTCCGCTTCCATGACAAAATTAATCAAATTATATCAGAAAAAATATTTTTAATTCCATTTTACACAAAGTAGTGGTATTATAAAGGTAGTGGGAGAGTTACTAGTTACTAGGCTCCTTTGCACAGGATGCCGGCTAAATTATGGGTACAACAACTCCGCCTATTACTGCTACGAAGCAGTAATGTGTGAACATTACTGTGTTTCGGTCTGAAGGGCGTCGTAGCTAGTGAAATTACTAGGCAAATGAGACTTAACATCTTAAGTCTCAAGATGACAAGCGCAATTGTAATGGTTTTCAAGAATCCTGAACGGCATTACATTGTAATGGGCAGGGCGTATCAAGTATCATCAGCTGAAAGTCCTGCTCGTCTCGTACCTTATTTTTTTTTTTAAAGACGCCCTACAAGGGCAAAGCATACTTTTATATTATAAACAAAATAAGATTAGGAAGTAAGTCGCACGGATAATAATTACAAGTACTTACTTCTAATTTCTATTTTGCCTACCAAGTGGTTGGTGAAATGAAAGAGAGAGATACCTACCAAATGAGAGATATATATAAATTTATATTGTAATATAATTTACAATATTAAATTATTTCGACGAAAATACATCGCTAAGTCAGGATGGCGACTGACGACAGAATATATAATTGTTTATTAATTAAGGCACACTATAATCCTATCTGTGTTATAACTAGTTATCACAATTATTATAGTTAAAAAATTCGGATGGAATTTAGATTATTGAAGCATGCAAAATGCGGATTTCAAGGTACGTTATTCCATGCAAACTAATAACTATGGTTGGTTTTCATCTTTGGTTCGTATTCAGGTGGTTGGAGGTACGTCCCGATTATTAAGTTTATACTCCCATAATATTCTTTATTTTTGGCGGCGACAAGGGACGGGTCGTCCACTTCCCTGAAATATGGTTGAGGCAGGCGATGGCTGGCATCATGCTCTTGAACGGGCGCTGCTTGTGGTGGCAGGATATCCTGGTCCCGGAGGCTCGGCTTCCGATACTTAAAAGTTATATTATTTATTATTTTTTATAATCGCTTATAAAATGCTCACAGAATACCTTTATTTATTTACGGTGTGTGTGGATGATGCAGCTACAGGCTACTGTACTCAATAACTTTTGTTTTGTATTAATTTATATTAACTTTTATGACGAACTCGTGTAAGGCATTGACTAGTTTTGTTGCATCACTTTACATATTAAATTGTAATTGAAATTATTTGTAAAACGATGAAAATGTAAATCTTGATTTAAAAGAGTGGCAATGAGTTTCTTGCTACTTCTTCTCATTAGCCCTTTACGAAGTTGCGGTAGATTCAATAAGGAAAAAATATTTTTTTTGACATTCATAAGAGTTATTATCGTGTCCTACATGAATAAAGTGACTCTGATTTGATTACTATTTGAGTGCCGTGGCACGTTTTGTTCTATTATAAATATATATACTTCTAATTTCTATTTTGCCAATCAATAGTTCGTCGAATGAGAGGCAATAGAGAGATATATTAGGTCCTTACATATGAAATTGGCGTATTTCGTACTGGCCACTTTAATCACGATGTTCTCCTCATTGGAAAGGAATTCCAAATTCAAATTTGTACAGCTATTTACTCATGTATTTGTGCTTCGATGACCGTCATTCATTTTTTTTTTTCTGTTTTTTTCTGTTTGCGTCACTCATTTTACAAAATCGAAAACTGAAAGTATCGCATTATTTACGAGTACGAGTTCCGCCGTGGCACTAGTGCTGCGGAAACGACTCGAAGGGTGAATGATGTGTATGGCGGTCATGTTGCAAAAGAAAACACAGTTCGTTTTTGGTTCCAACGTTTTCGTTCTGGAAATTTCGACCTGCAGAACAAGCCCCGTGGACGGCCTGAGACCCAAGTTGATAATGAAGTATTGAAGGCTATTGTGGAAGCGGATCCATCGCAAACCACGCCCGAGTTAGCTGCAGGCTGCGGTGTTTGTGATAAAACTGTTTTAATTCACTTGAAGCAAATTGGGAAGATTAAAAAGCTTGAAAGGTGGGTACCTCACGAATTGACTGAAGCAAACCGGCAAACGCGCGTCGACTGCTGCGTTACATTACTGAACCGGCACAATAATGAAGGTATTTTAAACCGAATCATTACCTGTGATGAAAAATTGATTCTTTACGATAATCGGAAGCGCTCAGCGCAATGGTTGGATCCTGGCCAGCCAGCCAAATCCTGCCCCAAGCGAAAATTAACCCCAAAAAAGTTACTTGTAAGCGTTTGGTGGACTAGTGCCGGTATTGTTCATTGCAGTTTTCTCAAATCTGGCCAGACTATTACGGCTGATGTCTATTGTCAGCAATTGCAAACCATGATGGAAAAGCTAGCGGCTAAACAACCTAGGCTGGTCAATCGCTCCACGCCACTGCTACTTCACGACAACGCTAGACCACACACTGCACAACAGACGGCAACCAAATTAGAAGAGCTTCAATTGGAATGTCTAAGACATCCTCCGTACTCCCCGGACCTTGCTCCAACAGATTACCATTTTTTTCGAAATTTGGTCAACTTCTTGCAAGGGAAAAAAATTAACTCTGATGGGGCAGTCCAAATCGCCTTTACAGATTTTATTGATTCCGGTCCGACTGGTTTTTTTAGTAAAGGGATCAATGAACTACCTATGAGATGGCAAAAGTGCATAGAAAACAATGGTTCATACTTTGATTAATTAAATATATTATATTTAAAAATATTCGACTTTTTGTTCCTCCCATACAAAACGCCAATTTCATATGTAAGGACCTAATATATGTAAATTGATATTGTAATATAATTTACAATACTAAATTATTGCGACCACAATACAGTGCTAAGTTAGGATGGCGGCTGGCGACAGAATATATTATAACGATAGACTATATATATATATAGATAGATATAGATATAATATAATAGAACAAAACGTATATATCTATCATCCGTTGTTCTTTTCCTCAGTATGGAAGCGATCGCTGACCCATGGATGATGCTGAAGAACGGGCGTTACTTGTTGTGAATGGTTGATCCTGTGGTCAATCCTTTTTGACTCCATGACATAAGATGATTTCTACCTCATGATTTTGGATTTTCACCTGACACTCCTACATATTCCAAGACTCAACATCGGCGGAATAACAATGCTCTTGTAATAAAAAAATCAATAAAATAGCGGGAAGTTATAACTAATCGAAATGAGATCTACAGCTACAACAATTAAATATCTCCGTATTACTTCCGAACACTCAATAAAGTGTTAGAGTGTTACAAAGTGAATGAATTCCCTTTGATGTTGACAAATTTACGCGCGTTCGCTAAGTGCCGGTTGAGTTATGAGCTCTACAAGTTTTTATTTCGGTCCATCAAGCGATGTCAGTTTTAAATAGATTATGTTTTGTTTGGAGCAGATGGGTGATAGGACTCTTATGATTTATCTCCTAATTTTAATAGCTTGCAGGTCACGTCATGTTAAGTGATCAATGGCGCTCTTTTTCTCTTGAAACATAAAGCAGAGAAATCACACGAGCATTCCTATAAGATTTTGTAAGTACCTACCCATGCCATATCGAACTGAAAATATCGCGGAAGGCAGTACATTTAAAAGTCTTTTTGTACGTTGAAGAAAGTTGCTTGTAAACCGCATTGTGGAGGAAAATTTCGCATGATCCGAATGTGAGGATGATGATTTTAGATGTGACGTGTGTTTTGGGTAGTACACTACAGTCTGAAATTGGGATTCGGTAGATAAAAAGCTCTTCAGAATACTCCCTCTGAAAAATACAGAGAAGACAAACTATGAAGCGATGTCTCTACGTAGCGCCAAGTGTGCCGGTCACATGATACTGAACCTCGACGATTCGAGTACTGTAAGAAGAGTTCTGTAAACGCGGTCAAACAGTTCGAGCTAAAACTGGTGCGGATACTCATATCAATTTAGAGATGAGAGCAACACGTCAGACCTGGGCTAGAACGTGGGCTGGCTTGAAGTAGTGCCTCGCTCTATCGCTCTTTTGATTACCCCGAGCTTCTTCGAATTTTTGCCAATCTAGATAAGCCTTCCGCATGACCGCGAATTTGGGAACAACTACAAATTGCGTATGAGGAGTGTTGGCGAAGCAGTGATTTGGCATTTTTGTGATTACCGTTTTAACTTGACTCTTCTGGGGATTTTTTGTGATAATAAGGGGCGAGACGGGCAGGATGTTCAGCTGATGGTAAGTGCCACTCAGGATTCTTAAAAAACCCAAAAATTCTGAGTGGCACTACAACTGTGCTCGTCACCTTGAGACAAGATGTTAAGTCTCATTTCCCCAGTAATTTCACTAGCTACGGCGGCCTTCTGACCGACACACAGTAATTCTTACACATGACTGCCTCACGAAAGAAATAGGCGACGTTGTTGTACCCATAATCTAGCCGGCATCCTGTGCAAAGGTGCCTCCCACTGGTACTTATGCTGATGCACTAGTGAACTCTAGATATGTGGAATAGGACGTTTTATAACCGTCGCGTGTTGCAGGGATAGAACCTTATCATATTAAGTCTGCGTGACGTCAGCGATTAGCCGTCGGTATGCAAGCAGAGCTTATGATTGGTGATTATCGAAGTGTATGCCTGGATTTGGTCATATGACGTCACTAAGATGACAGCCTCCTATCTCAACGTGCGGAGTTCAATGTGTGTGTACGCCTAAGTCGATATATTACAATCAACATCATAAATTATTGCGTTCAGTATGTACCTACTTTTACTACACCCTCCAGAAATTTTCATCGAATTGATGGAAACTGTGCTGAAAGTGCGACATGTATAACGAACAATAAATGAACAATGAGGGCGGAAGGTAAAACAAAACAATTTACATACAAGCAATATGTCTGCCTCTTTTTATTTATTTAAAACATCACAAAATCCACAGAACTTAAATTAGGTTATAACAATACTATTTTGTAGGACTTACATCTAATAACGGATTTACAATATTTATAATAAGACATGATATTTGTGCGTGTGTGGTTTGTTGAGAGTGCGTGTGTGTGTGTGTGCGTGTGCGTGTGTGTGTGTGTTTGTGAATTACTCAAAATTTAACCTTCCTTTAGATTTTTATTAACACTCCTTTTAAAGCAGCCTTTACTGTTATTAAAAAAACAGGCGTATCGACTTGGGTTGCGGCGCTGGGCACAAAGGATCCGAACTGAAAAGTTCAAAGTGCAAAGAGGAAATATAACCGTGCCTCCAGATTTTTTAAGCGGCAAATCGCCCGTGCGAAGTATAAGCACGTCGTCAAAATCGGCGAGCAGCTTTCCAGTTACCCGACCGGAACACGCAAGTTCTGGTCGTTGTCGAAAGCTGCTCTTGGTAACTTCAACCAGCCGTCCATGCCGCCGTTGCACATGAGGAATGACACCCTGGCCCATACGGCAAAAGAGAAAGCCGAGCTCCTGTGCGCTCTTTTCGCCCCCAACTCGACTCTTGACGACAACGGAAATACACCGCCGACCATCCCGCGGTGTCAGAGCTCTATGCCTGAAGTACAGTTCAGACAGGAAACTGTTAGGCGAGCTCTGTCTTCGTTGGACGTCAGGAAGTCGAGCGGGCCGGATGGCATTTCTCCAATCGTGCTTAGAACGTGTGCCCCTGAGTTGACGCCGGTGCTAACGCGTTTATTCCGGCACTCTTATTCCAAAGGCGTAGTCCCTGACTCATGGAAGTCAGCCCTTGTCCATTTGATCCAAAAAAAAGGAGACAGTTCGGATCCGGCGAACTACAGGCCTATTGCTATCACCTCCCTGCTCTCTAAAATCATGGAGAGCATAATTAGCCGCCAGCTTTTAGTATACCTAGAGGGTCACCAGTTGATCAACGACCGACAGTACGGCTTTCGCCATGGACGGTCGGCAGGTGATCTTCAGGTATACCTAACACATAGATGGGCGGCGGCTATTGAAAGCAAGGGGGAAGGCCTGGCATTTAGCCTGGATATAGCGAAGGCCTTTGATCGTGTATGGCACAAGGCGCTCCTCTCAAAACTTCCATCATTTGGGCTTCCTCCAGCTTCCTCACTGGGCGTAGCATACAGGTCGTTGTCGACGGATATTGCTCGAACCCGAAGCCCGTGAATGCTGGAGTGCCCCAAGGCTGTGTGCTATCTCCTACGCTGTTTCTTCTGCATATCAATGATATGTTGGACACCTCCAACATACATTGCTATGCGGACGACAGCACTGGTGATGCCGTATACACGGGCCATGCAGGTCTCTCTCGGGAAATCGTCGACCAGTGCCGGGAGAAACTTGTGTCTTCTATCGAGTCCTCTCTCGAGAAGGTCGCGGAATGGGGTAAATTGAACCTTGAAAGTTTGCGCGTTTACCACTAAAAAAACCCCATTTGTCGTATCACCGCCCTTCGAGAACACTTCTCTTAAAGCCGCGCCTAGTATCGGATTACTGGGTCTTGAAATCTCGAGCGATTGCCAATTCCGTGGCCATCTGGAGGGCAAAGCCAAATTGGCTTCGAAGAAGCTGGGCGTCATCAATAGAGCACGGCAATACTTCAAGCCAGCCCACATTCTAGCGCTCTACAAAGCGCAGGTCCGGCCACACATGGAGTATTGCTGTCATCTCTGGTCTGGCGCACCCCAGTCTCTGCTCGATCCATTTGACCGCGTGCAACGTAGAGCAGCTCGAATTGTCGGAGACTCAGTGCTCTGTGAACGGCTGGATCTCTTGGCGTTGCGTAGAGACGTCGCTTCATTGTGTGTCTTCTACCGCATTTATCACGGGGAGTGTTCCGAAGAGCTGTTTAACCTGATTCCTGCCGCCGAATTCCACCTTCGCACGACACGCCACAAGTTAGGATTTCATCCCCACCATCTGGATGTGTGGCGGTCCTCTACAGTGCGGTTTTCAAGGAGCTTTCTCTCTCGTACTACAAAGCTATGGAATGAGCTTCCTTGTGCGGTGTTTCCGGGACAATACGACATGGGTATCTTCAAAAAAAGCGCGTACACCTTCCTTAAAGGCCGGCAACGCTCTTGTGATTCCTCTGGTGTTGCAAGAGAATGTGGGCGGCGGTGATCACTTAACACCAGGTGACCCGTACGCTCGTTTGTCCTCCTATTCCATAAAAAAAAAATATTAAAATGTTCAGTACTGTTGAATTGCTTATTATAGCTGCATAGAGTGCGACAGATTACCGAATTTTCATAATAATTAGTGTGACTCAGCGGGACTTGGAATAGAGACGTGTGTCTAGTGCGAACTGACGGCACTCGTAATTGTATGAATAGTTCAGTTAGCTCTGTACTGTCGATCCTACCATGAACTATGTTATGAAGGAAAGAGAGATCCAGAACCTTGCGCCTGTCCTCAAGTGTCATCATATTATGAAACCTGCAAGATTCGGGGTAGTCCACATAATTGTGTTGTGCGCGATAGTTGATATGTTTAAAAAATTTTGCTTGTATGTTTTCAATTTCTTGGACATGTGTTGTGGGTTCCATATATTGCTGCAATATTCAAGAATACTTCTTACGTAAGCATAATATAGTATTTTAATACATTTTATGTCTGAGATAGGTTTACTGACGCGCAGAATAAATCCCAAATTTTTGTATGGCTATATTTTAAAACGACTGTCAAAAAGAGTTCAAATAGCTTTCTGCGTTCAATTTGTAAAGTTCATGGAGCAGTATATTTTCTAAAATTGAAATAATTGATTTCATTTTTCCTCCCAGGTTATAAAGAGTATAAAGCACTATTTCTATCAGGAGAAATTGTCGTGTGACTCTAGTCTTTGACTTTGTCTCGTGCCTACAATTTCTAATCTAGCTTCTATATCGTGAGATAACAATGTACAATTGTTATTCATCCATGACCAGTCTACATAAAAAGGGAATTTAGTACAAAATAGATTTAATTTAAAAGAAAATCACTGCATAAAAATCGCATTAATATATTAGGCACACATCAATAAGTAACAATGGAATATAAACGTTAACATTCAAACGTTTTATATTCCATTTTTACTTATGAAAGCCGGGAAGTGCGGAGTAATGCGCCGTCGTCGCCGATGAGATGGAAAATCGCTTCCGATTGCTTGCGGGCGATGGGAAGCGATTTGTGTCTCATAATGATGGATTATATTTGAAACATTTACATTTTTATTGTATGGAACGGGCTTTGATCTTACACACAGACCACGTGCATGTTAAGTTATTTTTTTTATTATAGGAGCAAAGTCCTGTAGCTGATGAAAATTAAAAAAGCTGCTTATGGACATCAGCGATAGCAATGTTCATGAGATGCGTTGCTGGTCTTTGAGTTGAAGGAAGACTTCCTGGTAGTGATACTTTTACATGTAGGTAATCATATTAAATACTAGCTGATACGCGCAACTTCGTCCGCGTACACACATGACTAAGCAGTTGAGGACGCTAGTGCTTATCTATACTAATATATAAAGTTGCAGTGTTTGTTTGTTTGAACGCGCTAATCTCTGGTACTACTGGTCCGATTTGAATGATTCTTTCAGTGTTGGGTAGTCCATTTATCGAGGAAGGCTATAGGCTATGTTTTTTTTTCAAAATTAGGGATCCGTAATGAAATTGCTATTTTGTAACACAAGGTGAAAAATCGAAAACCTATTTTTGCGTGCGCTGCAAAAACTATTGACAATAGAACAAAATGATGTACAGGCTATAATATAGGCAATATTTTATTACTTATAAAACTATCGCGTGAATTATACTTTATATGGCAAAACAACGTTTGCCGGGTCAGCTAGTAAAAATTATAAAGACATCGCAATGTTTTTTTTACATAAGGGAAAAGTGTCTAAGAAATACAACTTAGAAGACTTAAAAGAAAAGTACCTATTCGTGACGCGCGCGCAAATGGTTTGATTTAAATAGATTGTAAATATAGTTAAAAACATTGTTTTTCTTGTGGATAAATAATGTAATGTTAAAAAAATAAGTTGACTTAATTGAGATAATATGTCGATATCGGCGTGGGATAAGTCATTCATTTACTATAAATATATTTGAGCTGGTTTGGACATGCATAAGTAGAAAACTCATAAAAATAGATTGAGTGTAGCATAAATTTTTAGGGCTTAATATTAAAATCGATTAGACCGATTTCTATTTACAATCAAATCCTAATTCGAGTGATATTTGAGTCCGCATCCCTCAATAAGGCTTCTTAGCACTGGTCGCCGACCAGGTGGGTTCCGCAGCGGCGCCCTTGTATATCCTTTATTGTGTTTCGGTTTGTAGGGCGCTGTAGCTCGTGATATTACTAGGCTTATCAGACTTAAAATCTTAAGTCGAACATTGGGCTTACAGACTTCCAAGCCTCAAAAGAGACGAGCGCAATTGTGGTGCTCGACAGAATTTTTAGTTCAATCAAGAAAGAGCGGTGCGGTATTGGAATGTGCAGTGCGTATCACTAACGTCTAGCGGGAGATTCATGGTAAGAGATACTATATTATAAGTATATATTATTATAGGATGAGCAGCGGCTCGTCCTGTCACTTTTTTTCATAAAAAAGCAGTGAAGTTTATTTTCTTAGCTTTTGTATGAATGTGACAGATAAGCGGTCTTGTGTACGATATATTTAGATTTGGAAATAATGATTGATCGACGAAACAAAATCTTGATTCCATACAATTTTAGATAACAGATCGAATATATTACATGCTATGCCTAGATGGGGCTGGGGTATTTGTGGGAAAGTGCGCCGACTCTGCTACGGCACGTTTTTGTTGAGCTTTATTTAAAAATGAGATATTGCCTACTTATATCTTAAACCGCAACAGATTAATATCGCAACATCCGTTTTGGTAAAGTGCGGAAATGTGAGTAAAATATTCTGTGCACGTGTGTAATGCGCCTAACAGCGAGGCGCCACCAAATAAAAAACCGCCTCAATTCATCGCTAATGGAAGCTAACAGATCTATGGAGTCGACTGCAGTTTTATTTTTAGTTTATATTTGAAACCAATTTAGCATCAATGAGTTTTTTATTGTATTGGGCTGACGTTATGAGATGTTATTGTGAACGAAGAAAATTGATGATTTTAAAATAATGTAATGGAGATAAACTTATATTATGTAGATGTCTTATGCTAACTAAGCTAAAGTAGCTATTGAAACGTTATTATGGTTAAAAAATCACATCAACCATTTTTATAATGGGCTTTATAAATGTACGACATTTATACTTATCTCAAGTTTAACTTGTAGCGTTCCACAGGTCCATATTTATTTTGGAATATGTTGAAAAATGTTTACTTGAAACAGTATTCACATTATATTATGTCCAAATATAACATAATTACATTTTATATCATACACAAGCGATCTTGCACTTCAAGGTCGATCAAGGTCAAGGGATTCTTCTTAGTCTTTCAGAATATCACAAATTATTACTTTGAAAGCATGTATATTTTAGTTTTATTTTAGAAAGAAATTTTAAAGTTGATTATAAAACCATAAACATTAATAAATAAAACCAATTGTTTTCATTGCAAATACTCATTTATTCTAAAATATAACTATGAGCATTCTTTTGCTACATGCAAAATAATATGCGTAAATACAATTTCGTGCGCGTGAAATTCGCGCGTTGAAATCGGTCGGTAATCAACTGAGTTTAAGCTTAGAGGCTCGGTTCACGAAAGGTTAAACGTGTGACGAACAAAATTTGTGAACAAAAATGATTTAATGGGCAATGCGAGATTTCAAACAATAAGGTGTATAGAACTTTATATATAATGATAATTATTATTCGCTTAGGATATTGAAAAGAAGGTGCAATTGCGTTTCTCTGAAATCACAAAATCTTATAAAATAAAACCGATAGTAAACAAATAGTAACCAAATATTACCTATTCCGGCAAATTCTTACATGTTGGACAGATAGTATCTACAGTGCGACAAAGATTTTTTGGCACGTGGCCAAATTCAGAACTAATGCCGTCTCTTCTAAAGTGTAAAGTTTTGGGAGTCGTTTTTGAGTTGTAGGTAAGTGTTGTCATACTAATGAATACTAAATGGACGATTAGCTGTAGAATATATAAATAATGAATAAATAATTAGAAATCGAATGTTAATATCAACTGGTACGATATACAAAATTTCGTGGTTACATGTTATGTTAATAAACTTAAGTACATTAAATTATTTTCTTCATCGAGAGCTTCATTATAGGCACATCTAAGCTCTTAAATTTCAATTTTTTTAGCATATAAAAATAGCAACTTGATCGTCTATCAATGTAGTGAATTATCAAAAGCGATAGTAGTACCAACAGCAATCATTAAAGTTCTTAATTAAAAGCTTTATTTCTTCAATTTCTATCATCAAATTTACTGTGTCGTTATAATTTTATACTAAAATCACTGCACTCCGCTGTTTCATTCTGATTACATGTGATTTATGCATAATTAGTGAAGAAATAAATCAATGTCATAAATTTATAAACCAATCTATTTTCAGTCGACTCCATGCATTATATTTCTGTCTCGACCTTGTATTATTTGGATGACGAATGCTGTAAGTTGTGAATACATTACACTGTTGTTATTCTTTAATACCAATGTTTTTTTTACTTTCTTTATTTTTAGCAACCAAAAATCTGACATGTCCGGAAAAAAGTATTAGTCATGTAATTCCAGGTTATATCCTATGTGTTTTTGAATTGTCAATTTCTCATAGTTATTTTTGGTGCATTGCGAGGAATAGACGTATTTCACCTATTGCAATTGAGCACTCGATTGGCACTGCTAGATATTTGCCTGGCATGACTATTTCTTATTGTTTTTATTTAATCTTATTAATCTCAGAACTACTTTCTGAATTGGTTTTGAAATATAGCAGATACGGCTATATTTCCATAGAAATGGTTTCATTTAATCATTTCTCACTACCAGATCGTTTTACATCACTTTAACACTCAGTGTTAAAATGCCAGTTTCCAAACATAACTATATAATATACCCTCCAACACTCATCCCAATTCTTCTAGTAAATTCAGTTTTCGAATGGGAAAGAATTCTCGTTTTAATTTTTATTTTTTTCACTAATTTAAAAAGCATCGAGATAAGTAATGACTTTTTATTGATATTGGCTGTCACACGTTAAAAAATAATCAACAAATCGTTGCTAGGTTGCTGCATTGTGTGAAGTAAGGTTGAAATTTTTTGGGTATGCGTCAACAATTTCAGTGTGGAAAAGTAATAAAAATAAGCATGCGTAATAAAAATATATATGATAACTGTCACACTACTGCATGAACCGTCACAGTCATACGCCGCTAAAAGCTTTCGGGAGGCATTGACATGCGCGTAATATAGCATTTACGTTTTATTTTGAGTGAAGCCGACGCACAGCCGACATGAACCGACGACCTTCCTCACCAACTCTACCTATATTGATCAATAACACTCGAGTTTATAAGCGACGTAAAATATTCATATCATAATTCGATCTTTGAATTGAATTCTTCTTTAAGCGAGCTGAGCACTTTATTTTGCGTGCATTGGACTGAGCTGTGTAACTCTCTTCAAGTAAAGTCGCCTCGACTCGACTAAGTGAGCAAGATTTACCAGAGTAGTTTATACTTAATTATAATTGTATAAATTGTAAATTAGTTATTAGTACAACTTTATGGATATAGAATACAATTGATTGTTGTATTTCATGTAATAAAATAATAAAGCCCCCCCTTAATTATGTTTTCACTATGTGGGAGGCTCCTTTGCATAGGATGCCGGCTAGAATATAGGTACCACAATGGCGCCTATTTCTGCCGTGAAGCAGTAATATGTAAACATTACTGTGTTTCGGTGTTACATGTTGCTTTGTGTGTTATCTATATAAAATACTAGCGGGCCAGACATACGCTGCTCTGTTAATACCAAAAAATGATGTACAAGGATGTAGGTATCGGAGATTAGAGCTTATGAATATGTAAATCGTTTTTATGTAAACAGCTTTTACATTGCCGCGATTATTAGCATTAAGCGATAGACATATACCATCCTGGACTTTTCTGTAGACCTATAATAGATACACAATTCCACCATACAATATTTTATTATATCTTCATAAGTGTTTAGACAGCGTTTTCACTGAAAACTCCCAGACACCATATTTATTTCCGGCAGCTCAAAACTCAAAACAAATATCGTTAATGTGTACAAATATGTATGTAATGTAATGTAATATATGGTGATATATTAATCTATTATCAGTTAAGCGTGATATTTTTCCAGCCCATTGCTAAGCGTGAGTTAGTGCATCGATTATTGGTGTTGTTTTTTTTTTGCGTTATTTACTTTCTGTTTTATGAATCTTCTTTATTCCTAGTATACACCTTTCCATTGTTCTTTGAGTAGTTACTAACTTGTGTTTCGCTTTGAGAGAACCTATATGTCCACATTTGTTATTTAATAAAATCAAAAGAGAATCCTAATTAAATAATACAATAAACCAGGCAGCTTGAGCCCCCCTATCCATTGATAGCCGCTGCGGGAGGGGTCACGTGGTGGTTTGAGCCCCCGCCATATGGTAGATACAGATCAGGAATTGGCTAATGTAATAATATGATGAGTTGTGTCCAGTATCTGATATAACTATCTTTACGTCTGACTTTGCCCAAACAATATTACATAGGAATAGAATTGTATGAATCATATACCTAAATACTATGAAAATATCAACAAAAAAATTCAATGGTGGGCACAGTTCGGTGGGCACAGAACCGCGCATGACCGAGGACAAACGAGGCAGAAACACCACGGCACCCCGCTCCACGCTCAACGTGGACTTTTGCAATATCAGGGGAATTCACTCCAATTAAAACGCCGTCCACCACCACCTTGAGACGGCGCAGCCGGCCTTGTGTTTCCTTACGGAGACGCAGATATCTCGACCTAGCGATACCTCATATTTAACGTAACCCGGGTACAAAATTGAGCACAATTTTTTGCCTTATGTCGGGGTATGTGTGTACGTTAGGGAGGATATCTGCTGTCGCCGTCTCGGCAATTTTGAGGGTAGGGACCTGTCTACTCTCTGGCTCCGCGTAGATTTAGAGGACCGCGTCCGTATCTATGCGTGTGTCAACAGGTCCCATAGTGGTAACGCAGAAACCGATCATCTCATGGGCTGCGTTCAAGCGGCAATTGACGACGTGCTTGCACAGTTCCCCTCCGCTGAAATCGTAGTCTTGGGTGATTTCAACGGGCACAATGCCGAATGGCTTGGATCACGTACCACAGACTACGTAGGGCGACCTGTGCATAATTTTGCATTGGCGTATGGTCTGTCCCAATTGGTTGAGTCGCCAACGCGGCTCCCGGATGTGGATAGCCACATGCCGTCCTTATTAGATCTTCTGCTGACTACACATCCCGATGGCTACCAGGTCTTTGTCGACGCCCCTCTCGGAACGTCCGACCATTGCCTGGTCAGGAGTGTAGTGCCTATCCGACGCCAATGTCGCAGACCACCAGCGACCCGCCGCGTTTGGCACTACAAGTCAGCAGATTGGGATAGGATGCGTTCCTTTTTTGCATCCTACCCTTGGGGCAAGGTTTGTTTCCCTTCGGATGATCCTAGTGCCTGCGCCGTTGCAGTAGCCGATGTGATACTGCAGGGCATGGATATTTTTATACCAAGCTCTGTAGTACCGATCGGTGGCAGAACACAACCCTGGTTCGATGCGTCAGTTAAAGCAGCATCTGACTGCAAAAAACAGGCGTATCGAACTTGGGTTGCGGCGCTGGGCACAAAGGATCCGAACTGCAAAGTTCTTAAGAGGAAATATAACCGTGCCTCCAGATTTTTTAAGCGGCAAATCGCCCGTGCGAAGTCTAAGCACGTCGTCAAAATCGGCGAGCAGCTTTCCAGTTACCCGACCGGAACACGCAAGTTCTGGTCGTTGTCGAAAGCTGCTCTTGGTAACTTCAACCAGCCGTCCATGCCGCCGTTGCACATGAGGAATGACACCCTGGCCCATACGGCAAAAGAGAAAGCCGAGCTCCTGTGCGCTCTTTTCGCCTCCAACTTGACTCTTGACGACAACGGAAATACACCGCCGACCATCCCGCGGTGTCAGAGCTCTATGCCTAAAGTACAGTTCAGACAGAAAACTGTTAGGCGAGCTCTGTTTTCGTTGGACGTCAGGAAGTCGAGCGGGCCGGATGGCATTTCTCCAATCGTGCTTAGAACGTGTGCCCCTGAGTTCACGCCGGTGCTAACGCGTTTATTCCGGCACTCTTACTCCAAAGGCGTAATCCCTGACTCATGGAAGTCAGCCCTTGTCCATCCGATCCAAAAAAAGGAGACAGCTCGGATCCGGCGAACTACAGGCCTATTGCTATCACCTCCCTGCTCTCTAAAATCATGGAGAGCATAATTAGCCGCCAGCTTTTAGTATACCTAGAGGGTCACCAGTTGATCAACGACCGACAGTACGGCTTTCGCCATGGACGGTCGGCAGGTGATCTTCTGGTATACCTAACACATAGATGGGCGGCGGCTATTGAAAGCAAGGGGGAAGGCCTGGCAGTTAGCCTGGATATAGCGAAGGCCTTTGATCGTGTATGGCACAAGGCGCTCCTCGCAAAACTTCCATCATTTGGGCTTCCCGAGAGCTTGTGCAAGTGGACCTCCAGCTTCCTCACTGGGCGTAGCATACAGGTCTTTGTCGACGGATATTGCTCGAACCCGAAGCCCGTGAATGCTGGAGTGCCCCAAGGCTGTGTGCTATCTCCTACGCTGTTTCTTCTGCATATCAATGATATGTTGGACACCTCCAATATACATTGCTATGCGGACGACAGCACTGGTGATGCCGTATACACGGGCCATGCAGGTCTCTCTCGGGAAATCGTCGACCAGTGCCGGGAGAAACTTGTGTCTTCTATCGAGTCCTCTCTCGAGAAGGTCGCGGAATGGGGTAAATTGAACCTTGTCCAATTTAACCCCCAGAAGACTCAAGTTTGCGCGTTTACCTCTAAAAAAACCCCATTTGTCGTATCACCGCTCTTCGAGAACACTTCTCTTAAAGCCGCGCCTAGTATCGGATTACTGGGTCTCGAAATCTCGAGCGATTGCCAATTCCGTGGCCATCTGGAGGGCAAAGCCAAATTGGCTTCGAAGAAGCTGGGCGTCATCAATAGAGCACGGCAATACTTCAGGCCGGCCCACATTCTAGCGCTCTACAAAGCGCAGGTCCGGCCACACATGGAGTATTGCTGTCATCTCTGGTCTGGCGCACCCCAGTATCTGCTCGATCCATTTGACCGCGTGCAACGTAGAGCAGCTCGAATTGTCGGGGACTCAGTGCTCTGTGAACGGCTGGATCTCTTGGCGTTGCGTAGAGACGTCGCTTCATTGTGTGTCTTCTACCGCATCTATCACGGGGAGTGTTCCGAAGAGCTGTTTAACCTGATTCCTGCCGCTGAATTCCACCTTCGCACGACACGCCACACGATGTGTGGCGGTCCTCTACAGTGCGGTTTTCAAGGAGCTTTCTCCCTCGTACTACAAAGCTATGGAATGAGCTTCCTTGTGCGGTGTTTCCGGGACAATACGACATGGGTACCTTCAAAAAAAGCGCGTACACCTTCCTTAAAGGCCGGCAACGCTCTTGTGATTCCTCTGGTGTTGCAAGAGAATGTGGGCGGCGGTGATCACTTAACACCAGGTGACCCGTACGCTCGTTTGTCCTCATATTCCATGAAAAAAAAAATGGCCTTTTTAAATCAATGATTTTTCAACTATTGCAATTGAAAATACTTCCCCTAAAGAACGATCAATAATCTATTGCACAAGTTTTACTTGAATCTTCATGAGCGGAAAATATGCCATCACATCTCGTTACTGATTTTTTTATATAGACCCAAGCACGGATGATGAATAGTATCATTAAAGGAGCAAAAGGTAAAACTAGGGCCTCTATCGGGGGCGGACTTACCCCGGAGGCAATCTACGTTGGATTAGTTTCACCTCTTAAGATCATTGTTAGTGCCAGAGTATTTAATTCCCTCTATACCTCATCAAGAGGGCTGAGAAGGAAATAGTAGCATATTTGGAATACCAGTTTGCTTAGGAACCTAAAAAGCTGTTTGTAATTTATATAAACTGGATTAAATCTAGCCAGCACCACTTTGACATATCACATCTCGATTTCAGACACTCGTTTTTCCGGTTCTCCTGAACGCTAACCGGAGTTATATTGCCCACGCCTTATGAACGCCTAGTGCAGTATTAATGAGTTTTAAGTCGGAGCATGCATCGTCGATTTAAACCTTGTTAGTTAATAAGCTTAGTTAATAAGTTACCCATTTGCATCAGCAGGCTATGGGAAGCGAGTTTCGATAGAATTTAACCATTTAATCACTTCGATTCAACTCCTTCCTGATCTATCTGTTAGTGAGATATATATGATCATCAGCTGAGCTATCTAGATGGCCTCCATATCTTTGGAGTAAAGAATGGTTAAGGTGGGGCGGCTGGGTCTACAGAGCCTATGTATACAATCTTTAGGGATTGGTCAATGGATGCACTAGAGCCGTCTTCCAAAATGAAGAATACCATCAAATTTTGAAAGAAAGAAAGAAAGAAAGAAAGAAGAAAAAAATTCATTTATTCACATAGGTGACAATGCCACTCATGAATGTCAAAGATTTTTCTTACCACTACTTCGGAAAAGTTGAGCTTTATCGAGAACAATTGACAAGAAACTCATTCCCACTTACATGATATGATGTAGATTATATTTACAGTTTCAGCATTTTACATTACGTTTTAGTCAATGTAGGTATATAAAGGGATGCACCAAAATAACTTAAAAGTTTTGAATAACTTGTGTAAGTTGAATAAAGTAAATAAGTTATTATTCATAAAAAAAGCAAAAAGAGTAAATGTAAAAAGTAAGTAAAAGTGCAGTAAATGTATTCATAACTGTAAATTAGTAAAGGTATGCGAGTTATTATATATTTAAACTAATACGGTAACTTATAATGGTATATTATCATCAATATAAAAATCCTAGCCATCGCTTCCCTCGCACATATCTTAGGAAAAGTAACGGCTCGCGCCAAAATGCCGCCACGAGCAGTGCTATTTAAGCGAGTTCGACAATTACCTGCCCCAGGAACTCAACTACAAAACTTAGGAAAATTAATTCATACCTCACAGTATTTATATTAGCTTTTTAAAAATAAAAAAATGTGTGTGTCAGCTCCGACGCACGACTGGAGTTTAGGTGGAGTACCTAAACTCCAGTCGTGCGTCAAGAACGATTGTCTTTGAACAGGTACTAAACAAAATCAAGTCCAATGAAGTCGGTTACAAACAGACATACAGCAGAAACTAATAAAAGATTATTAATTAAAAATTCTATAAAAATCAAATAAATCCTTAACGCTCAAAATATGTCAGGAAAAAATTTCCTGTTAAAAGCAGAACTCAAAATTCCAATTTAAAAGGTCCATCAAGGAAGTTAAATTTTGGCACACCCTATGCTGGTACACACACACAACTGAAAAGTGAAAGGTGCGCGAGAAATGATGCGCACCAAAAACATTACTATCCCATTTGATGAGTAGGTTTTACTCTCCAGATTTATATCATACCGGGCGTCTTATATGAAAATCGATTCTTAAGGAGTAAACTCCAAAAATCTACCCATTCGAAAATACATACTGCATACTTTATGCCTCAGACCTGAGAAGAACGGGCGCAAACAACTCAGCGGGATTGTGTAATAAAAAAAATCAAATTGCGTTACAATTACATTTATATTACAGTATGCCTGGAATACATGCGGTCCCAAAGCACAGTAGACACATATGTCTACTGTGCCCAAGGTGAGGTTGCCAGTCATAAAATCTATTTTAATACTAGCTGACCCAGCAAACGTTGTATTGCCGAGATTAAAATAGCGATACAAAAGTAACTGTTGATCGTAGATGGGTGAAAATTTGAAGTTGTATGTATTTTTTAATGTTGACTCATAATCAAACAATTTAAAAAAAATAAAATAAAATTCGTGTGGCTTAACATTTAGGGGGATGAAAGATTCTCCGACCTACCCAATATGCACTCAAAATTTCATGAGAATCGTTCAAGCCGTTTCGGAGGAGTTCAATGTTTAACACCATGACACGAGAATTTTATATATTAGATTAGATATAGTATCACATGACTGTTTTAGTACCTAATTATCAACAGTTGCATACAAGACTCTATCTACACCCATAATATGAAATCCTTTATAAAAGATCCTGAAACAGTTAGCTTAGGGGTCGTTCATAAATTACGATAGGTGTTTTTTTTAATTTTCTGTACCTCCCTCCCCCCTGGTGAGATGTCGTGAGATTTTATTCAACCACCTCCCCCATCCCCCAATCTCACTTGAGATTTTTTAAAATGTGGGTTTCTTATATAAACGCGTTGGATTGTTATTGTAAAAAGAAAAAAATATATATAATGTAAATTAAGCTATTTGGTATTAAATAAATATGGTAGTTTGACAGTCAGTTGATCCCTGGACTCCCCCCCTTAAACATCTCACGCAATTTATGGACGCCCCCTTACTGCTAACATTAAAACAGCCAGTCATAGTAACTATAATCATCCAAAGGAGTGTTATTATGAAAACGGATGATATAATGTTGTACCTACTGAATTTCATTACAACACTGGTTTGGATGATGTAATGGTTATTAGGACATTGGGTGTTTTAATGTTGGCAATAAGCTACTATCTTAGAATTTTTAATAGGGGATGTAAAGCATGGGTGTAGATAAAAGCATATATATACCCCAACAAGTTTATATTTGTTGTTGTACAATAATAGATATGAAGAGAACTAGAGCAGCTAGCTGTTCCAATTAATTTAAAAGTAAACGTTAAGGGGTAGACGCTCGTGTCATGAAGCAATGAATCAATGACAGTCACGCGTGTCGGTGGTGCAACCACCCCACTAATTACTGGGATGGGTGCGACTTATTGATTGGGGATCATTATCTGAATAGCGATCTTTGTAAGCTTTGTGAACTGACCACTGGGTTCTGAATACGTTATTCTAAAATATTTTAAATAAATATTTATATAAAGAATGTTTGATTACTTTTCTTTATTGAAAGATTGGTGATTATGCAGGTCCTATCATTTTCTTTTTTTGATATATTTATTTTAGCTGATGATAATTGATACGCCCTGCCCATTACAATTCAATGCCGCTCAGGATTCTTGAAAAACCCACAAATTCTAAGCGGTACTACAATTGCGCTTGTCGCCTTGAGACATACGATGTTAAGTCTCATTTGCCCAGTAATTTCACTAGCTAGGGCGCCCTTCAGACAGAAACACAATAATGTCTTATAGGTACCCACTTAAACCAAAATAGGTATTTTATGACAAACATTTATTTTACTCGAGTGTAGCCGTGGGGCACAGTGTACTTAATATAATGCTTATATCACGACAATTAATAAAAATAAATTTGTTAAGGTGATTTGGATTTTGGACTCTTTCCATCTATCTGGGTGGAAGAGAATGGAACAGAAAAAATAGGAGCGGATTTCATTGCCAGTTCAAAGGGGCAGTGAGAAAGGACCGGCGCAAGAGTGGCAAGAAAGCTTTTTGTATGGAAAAGGAGGAATCACAGGAGCGTTGCCTGTGTTTTAGAACGGTGTATGCGCTGTTTTTTGTCATTTTTAGGTAGATATATCGTCCTAGAAACACCGAATAAGGAAGCTCATTCCATGGTTTGATTGTACATGGTAGAAAGTTCCTTAAAAACCGTATTATAGGGGAATGTCTCACATTCATATGGTATTCGGCAGGAGAAATCAGGCCAAATAGCTCTAAGGAAAACTCCCGTGATAAACACGTTAGGAGACACAAAATGAAGGGATGTCACTACCTACGTAATACATATTACATATGTCTACTGAGTCTTTACGCAACGCTAACTAGCTTCAAGGAAACGTTTGAATTGATTAATACTTTCTTTTCACCCGAAACTGTTATGAATGGACTGTGCTCCATTCAGCGATGGACGCAAAACACACTGTCATATGCAGTCGACAATTTCACAAACATTATAACTAAAATATAATACAGGCAGAGTGCACACAAGCGATGAGATCAACTGTGCAAATATAAGGAACTCGATATTAAGGATGTCGCGAGCAGAGAATAAACAGACGCAGTGTAAACAACACGGTGACACCCCTAGCATAGTAGTCACTACATACGGACAACGCGTTAGAGCTTAGAACCTACTACGAAAACCAATGATGAAGTTTCGAAGGAAAACGAAACAGCAATAAACATAAGACTCACAGCATTCACCTCTATAACATGGCTGGGCTGCCTAACCTGTCAAAAAATGGCTAGATTTTGTGTCAAATAGAAGCACCACGTTATGCCCCACTTAGTAATAATGTTTCAAGCATCGATAATACTATAAATTTCTGCACTTATTGAAGTTTGCTAGTCTAAATCAAACGTAAACAAGTAACTTGCTGACATCCTTCGTGTCTGTGTGTCGCGGACACCTGGCGCTGACGTCACGCGGTCAATTATATGAAGATTAACTCGTAAACGAGCTCTGACCATGTACGCGTGACCGCGCTGTCACGCGACACGCTGTCCGCTAATGATTGTATGATGTACATCAACTATTGACAATTATAACAGCCATAATAATTATTACAAGTATTTTAATGGAAGAGGAGGACAAATGAGAGTACGGGTCACTTGATATTAAGTGATCACCGCCGCCCACATTATTTTATTTATTTATGGGATTTATATATGGCACTATATCAACAAGATATATGTGAATGAGCAAAATAATACACTAGGTGTTTTCAGAAGATCTGTTGATCTGTTTCCTGTCGCCGAAGTTCACCTTCGCACGACACGCCATAAATTGGGTTACCATCCCCACCATCTGGATGTCAGGCGTTCCTCCTTAGTAAAGTTTTCAAGGTACAAGTTGTGGAATGAGCTTTCTTGTGCTGTGTTTCCAGGATTACGACATGTTGCAAAAAGCGCGTACACTTTTCTAAAAGGGCGGCAATGCTCCTGTGATTCCTCTGGTGTTGCAAGAGAATGTGGGCGGCGGTGATCACTTCACATCAGGTGACCCGTATGTACTTTTATGCTTCATAAGGATATCAGGGATCATCGTGTTTGGCTCTCAATATATTATTTTGAATAATATTTTCAGAATTAAGCCTTCTTTATACTTTATATTAAAATCACACCTAACAGCAGATCATATGATGGTCAGCCCTTCAAATTCAAATCCAAATATTTTTATTCATTGTTAAATATTTGTACGACATACGTATCACTTATTGAAGGTCAGAATCTACCATCCGACCGTAAACACTAAACCAAATTTCATAGCAGGGTGTTTCCAGCACACCACGACCTTCAAACAAAGACGTATTTAAAAGGCTGGCAACGCTCCTGCGCTGACCTGCGGTATGTATATAGCATGAGCGGCAGTGATCACTCCTCCGTTCGCTCGTTAATTCTTATGCGCGTAAACGTAAAAACACGGGAATGCCGTCAGTTTCAAAGTATTCGAGGAAATGCAATACAAGGATTGGTTAGAAATATATTTAGGTATTTATTGACTTTTTGAACATTTTATTATCCCTAAAGGGGTTTAGATAAGAAGTTGAATGTTTAAATGGGCAGTTTATTAAGTCACAGTGAATTTTATTTGCGCTATGATGGTATCTGTATATTATGTATAACTTATGTTTATAAATTTGGGAGGATTAGGTCACATGAAATGAATTTGCGCTTCGCTAGTAGGTATCTGTATAATATGTATATATATATAATTTATGAAAACAGGTTAATGTAACTGCGAAGATCTTTAGAAATAAAATATTCCTATAGGTACAACATTGGAAAATAGAGTTTTGGCTTATATCTTCTTGGATACAAAATTTAAAATTCCTCGCAAGTGTAATAATACAAACACAAATAAAGTAGTAAGCTCTTCGCAGTGCTAATCTCCTGGTACTTTCCTTCAAGTCTAAAAATTGGATGCGACCTCATGCCCGGCGCCCTAGCCGACGCTCCCGGCCTGCGCCCTGTCGCTTCGCCCCTCGCGAGGGCGGTAAAAGCATATTTATGTTAGTCTCTGATTGACGATGATGGCTTCCCCTTGGTTAGACAATACGCAGTCTCTTAACGCCGAATGTTAAACTAAACTATAAACTATTATATAAAGACATCAATTTGTTTCAAAAAAGAAGTATCTGATAAAGTCCTCAATATCTGCTATTTTAAGTAATAGTTCTTATAACAAATCAATTATTGTCGTTTTCTAAAGTAAATATGATACATTTTATTTAAATTTTAATTATGTAAGTTTTAAAAGTATCAGTTTTAAAATTTACAAAGAGAGAGCTTTAAGGCCTTAAGCCTTTGTGTTGCAAGACAAGAAAGTTCATCAAAATTGTTGTTTCGTTGAATGTAATCGAGATCTAAAACATGCGCGAATTAAAATTTCTATAGCTTTGTATGATATTTCACAAAAAGTACTCTTTTTGAAAGAATAAAATTAATATAAAAACAATTTCATTCTTTAAAGTATATAAAAAAAATTATTAAAAAGTAGGTACTCAAAAATCATGCAAGCATTTATACCACTGAGAAATCTTTCTTCGCATTTGTTTCACTCCAAAGTTATTTGAATATCAATCATATTAACTCAGATATAAGAAATGAGGTTTTTTATTTGTCATTTTTGCTTTCTTTACAATTCGTATCAGTAAAGCCGCACGCTACGCACTTAGCGCGACGCAAGCATTAGTGCGGTACTATAACCGTGTACATCCATAGCGTGTATATGCCGTGTACATTAACGCAGATTACACGGGACGGGTTATGTTTCACGGCACTACTTAGCCTCACGGATTTGCCCAAGCAAAGATATATTAATAAGTATTGATTAACGTAATCACGTCAGCGGTTAGATTATGACCGTTTGGATTCCTCTTCCATAAATAAAAGAAAGAAGAATCAAATATACAAGCGGCTCATCACATGATAAGTCAGTCAGCTTACCAATAACAGCTGGAATACCACGCTACCGGCCTTTGCCCATATATAATATTATCGAATTTTACTATAAAACTGCAATGAGAAAAAAAATTAATTGAAAATGGAATCCCAGCTAGAAAACTGAAATTGAAACCACACCCTAATAAAGGCCGCATTCAAAACCCGACCTTTAAATCAAAAATGTATAAATATACATTTTTAAATTATTTAGAATCTAAATTTTATTTCATATTTCAGAATAAGTTTCACAATCCACATCTGTCAACGCTAATCTGTCATATACCAACGAATACCGCATCACATATATTGTGTGAAAGAGAGTTCAACGAAATAGTTCCATAGACCGGTTATTGAAATATCTAAAGCATGTTTAGGATTAGAGTATAAATCTTGGATCGCCAATTTAGGCCTGCGATTTAAAATGCATACATATTTAAAAAATCAAATATTTCATTTATGTGTTTGTTAATTACAAACTAGCTGACCCGACAGATACTGCAGCTGTTTTGTCAATAGAAAATATGATGTAAGTATTCGGGAATTATTTAGTCGAAACCCATCGGATATATGTAAAGTTAATGAGTTAAAAATGAAACAAAAACGTATTTCGAATGATTTATGTCGTAATAAAATGATAAGGAATAATATCGTATTGTGTAAACAGCTTTTACGTTACAGCTTTATAATTGCCAATTTTTTAAAGTATTCAAATGGATTAGATTCAGATCTTTATTCAAATCATATGATTTAACCAATATTTTCTTAGAGCCTACTAGAGTAACTGGCACCTCCAAAAGCTTTATTGATAACATATTTACCAAATATAAACCCATCTCTCAGGCAATAATTAACAAACTGAGTTCAGACCACTTTGGTCAGTTAGCCTCTTTTAATATTGAGGTCAATAAATGTACTAAAATTAAAAAGTTTACGTTTGTTCCTGTGAATAATAGGCGAATGGAGAAATATAGAGGCAATGTGTCAGTTAAACTCTCAAATTGTGATTTATTCAAATATAATATTAATCCAAATGAAATGTATGATATGTTATTTAAAGTAATTAAAACAGAGTTTGCTTCTATATTTACTTCTAAGACAGTCAAATCAGGTGGTCTCCTGTCATTTAATGATTGGGCAACAGCTGGCATTCATAGGAGCAGACAAAGGCTATATGAACTGTATAGTGAGAGATCATTGTATAATCATGATGCATCTTTTCTCGAGTATGTTAAAAAATACTCTAAATTATTTAAAAGTGTTTGTTCTATTGCAAAGTCTATGCATATCAGACAAATAATTAAAAATGCACCAAATAAAATAAAGATGACTTGGAATGTTATTAACTGGGAATCTGGAAGATTGAAAGACCGCAACATTGAATATAATCTATCAATAAACAATACAATAATTCAATCTCAGCAGGAAGTTGCTACTAAAAACTGCTGATATATGGGGCATTTCATTTGAAACAATTTGGCTTTACTAGGGGACGTTCAACAATGGATGCAGGTGTTGAGCTGATCAAGAATATTTTTGATGCCTGGGAGGAATCGCAGAATGCACTTGGCATCTTCTGTGATTTATCTAAGGCTTTTGATTGTGTTCAACATTCAACGCTGGTCAGGAAGCTATACCACTATGGCATAAAAGGAACTTCGCTCGATCTTCTGACTTCATATCTAAACAATAGAATTCAGAGGGTCGACGTGAATGGCAGGAGATCTCCTGGGACTCCTCTCAGTATGGGGGTACCACAAGGGTCTATTCTTGGACCGTTCCTCTTCCTTATCTATATAAATGATCTTCCTAATCTTATAGAGAAAAAACATAAGGTAGTATTGTTTGCGGACGACACTTCACTGATTTTCAAAGTGAAAAGAAACCAAGCTATGTATGACGAAGTGAACGATATTTTATCTGACATCGTGTACTGGTTTAGCGCTAATAACCTATTGTTAAATAGCAAGAAAACTAAATTCATTAAATTTACCGTACCAAATGTCAAAAATGTAAATGCAAATGTTTTGTTAAACGGAGAGGTGATAGAACCGGTGGAATCTGCTATATTTCTTGGCATAACTCTAGATTCCAAATTAGAATGGGGCCCCCATATTGAAGGATTGGCGAACAGACTTAGTTCTGCAGCATACGCGGTTAAAAAAATTAGACAATTAACTGACATAGATACGGCGCGACTAGTATACTTTAGTTATTTCCATAGTATTGTGTCCTATGGTATATTGCTATGGGGCAACGCTGCTGATATTAATACAATATTTGTGCTGCAGAAGAGGGCTATTCGCGCTATTTATAACCTAGGTCCTAGAGAATCATTGAGAGCAAAATTCAAAGAAATTAACATCTTGACTGTTGCTTCTCAATATATTCTTGATAATGTAATGTATGTTCATAAGCACATAAGTGAATTTGCCAGAAACTGTCATAACCATAATGTTAACACCAGGAACAGACATAAACTGATGATGCCTACTACTCGGCTTAGTCGAGTTAGTAAGTCTTTTGTGGGGCGATGTATATGCTTTTACAACAAGATCCCACAAAATGTTCAAAACAAAGGTGTTACGTTATTCAAAAGAATTGTTAAAAAACGTTTGTGTGGTAAAGGTTACTATAACATAAATGACTTTCTTAATGATACCACAGATTGGGAATGGAGCGACCGCCCTCAGGCTATTAAATAATAAGTTTAATTGTACAACATTACTTTGTAAATATATTTTTTCGATGAAAAAAAATGCCCGCTGAGTTTGTTGGGCCCGTACTTCTCAGGTCTGAGGCATTCATTTTGAATGGGTGGTAGTTTTTGACTTTCAATAAGTGATCTCACATCCTATTTTGAATAAAAATATTTGAATTTGAATATGCTGAAGTGATAGACATATGCCCTCGTGGACTTTTCTATAGATCTATATAAGATATACAATCTCACTATATATTATTTTGTTATAGCTCAAAGGGCTTAGACAGCGTTTTCCTTGACAACTCTTATCAACTCAAGGCGGCTTATTTTTTTCGCGATACCAACAAATATCGTTAATGTATACAAATATGTATAACAAACTAAACAAATAATATACCAAAACCTTCCTCGAGAACCACGCTATACATTGGTGGAAACAGCATGAAAATCAGTGGAGTAGTTTTTGAGTTTATCGCGAACAGACAGACGGACAGACGCGGCGGCGGACTTTGTTTTACCTATAATATGTAGTACAAATAACATAATGAACACCTATTGATAATCTACAGTAATGTTGGTAAATATGCATTACTGTTTATGTTTTTGTGTATAATTAAATAAGTAAATAAAAAGCACTTTATAGCCGGGTTCCTAAAATACACATCCATACCAAAGACCTAGTATTAATGGTGACAGAAACATGTTCAATAAAATAATATGATAACACAGGGTGTACTATCGCCCAAAGGGGTTCAAACCATTATCTAATTGCTTCGTAATCCACAGACAGACGTGAAAAGGAATTAATTACACACTGATTGAATAGTGAGTACTGTTCGCGCCCGTGGCTCTGTCTTTTTGCATAAACTCCCTGCCGATATTATGTTATTTTTAAATCTATTAATGCTAAAATGTTTGAGAATTATTTCAAAAACTTTTTAACACATAATTGAAGTCAAAAAGACTTTATTCAATTAGGCTTAGGCGCTTTTGAATCGTCACTATAAATGTTTATTTTAATTACTGAATCTACCATATGTTCGGAGTAAGTACGTAGAGCTCGCCAGAAGAACATACAAGAAACTCAACGGCCGGTCTTTACAATCAAATAGAATATTTTACAATGGCTCTAATATACACCACAAATTAGTTTGTAAGGTTCTGCGTCCAATATATGAATTGTGTTTAAATAATATAAATTATCGTATATTGTATGCATCAACCTTTAAAGCTTGAATTCATTGTATGTGTAAGGTTGCTTCGTGAAAATGCTTTAATATACTTTAAAACGAGGTAAGAACCTGACTACTAAGTAAATAGTATAAATAGAGTTACTTTTCTTTTTGAATTTGGTTAAATATTAGGTTCAACAATTTTCTAAAACCTTGCAACTATAAAATATTCCCTGATTCCATATTTATAATTGACACACTACGGCCTACTTTTATCGCATGTTTTTCTATTAAAATTGTATATTATGCGAAATTACAAAACTGGGGCGACGGGCGTATGTTATAGAGTGGGCACAATTTTTGAGATTGGTGTAACAAATGATAACGCTCAAAAATTTATAATCATTTAAGTTATTCCGTTAAAGCATTTCTTTCGTTAAACTTGGTCATGGTTTTGTTAAACATAACCGTTTTGTACGTTGTTGTAAGGTTCGTCTACACGTTATTTTTCTTTATGATAGATTTTTTTATGGAATAGGAGGACAAACGAGTGTAACAGGTGACCTGTTGTTAAGTGATCACCGCCGCTCACAATCTATTGCAACACCAGAGGAATCACAGGAGCGTTGTCGGACTTTAAGGAAGGTTTACGCGCTTTTTTGAAGATACCCATGTCGTATCGTCCCGGAAACACCGCTCAAGGAAGTTCATTCCACAGCATTGTAGTACGTGGAAGAAAGCTCTTTGAACTCGCACTGTGGAGGACCGCCACACATTCAGATGGTGGGGATGATATCCTAACTTGTGGCGTGTCGTGCGAAGGTGGAATTCGGCGGCAGGAATCAGGTTAAACAACTCTTCGGAACACTCCCCGTGATAAATGCGGTAGAAGACACACAATGAAGCGACATCTCTACGCAACGCCAAGTGATCCAGCCGTTCACAGAGCACTGGGTCCCCGACAATTCGAGCTGCTCTACGTTGCACGCGGTCAAATGGATCGAGCTGATACTGGGGTGCGACAGACCAGAGATGACAGCAATACTCCATGTGTAGCCGGACCTGCGCTTTGTTGAGCGCTAGAAAGTGGGCCGGCTTGAAGTATTGCCGTTCTCTATTAATGACGCCCAGTTTCTTCGAAGCCAATTTGGCTTTGTTCTCCAGATGGCTACGAAATTGGCAATCGCTCGAGATTTAGAGACCCAGTATTCTGATATTAGGCGAGTTATATATAGTTTGTTATTTGGAATCAAAATAAACATTATGGTTAAACCTTATTGGTTATCATAAAACACACATTCTTTTTACATTTCAGAGGAGCTGGATTGTCGGTCAAGGAAGGCGGTTTATAAAATCTATAAAAGGAGTCTAACATATTTTTAAAAATTAAATGTCTAACAATCTTAAATATTTAAAGTATTTCCCCTCCGTGTGGCACGGCCGTGGCGCCCTATATCCCTGGAAACACTTCAGTGGTCCATTTAAATATTTTCTTATTCTTCACTAAGTGCCTCTTTATCATGTAGGTTGGTTGTCAGCTTTTTCAATCCATCCCGATCAACGGTAAGGCGGAAGAGTTTTTCTACGGACGTTATCCCGATCAACTCAGTTTTCCGTAGCTAGGATTTTCTTGTACGCCCAGCGCAGCATCAACATGACCTGAAACAGTTTACAGGTTTCGTGGCTGATCAAATGGTCGAGATACTTTTTCTTGGAGTTCTTGATAATAAGTATTATTACTGAGCATACGAACGCTATGAAGCGTTTTTCATATCTGACTTTTGTGTCCAACTGATGCGCAATGTGCGGCGTTCCAAACTCTTGTGATCACTAAAGTCCACAATTTTGCTGTCGGTGAATGAAAATGCCCACAGATCAATTGATATAGATGTATGTAATATACAGGGGATTTCGGGGGCGATAAGTCGATCTAGCTCGGTTTCAATTTAAAAAAATGTAGTTTTATCCGTGTTTTAATGAGAAACAGCTACAATAACATTAGAATACAACGGTAAATTTCGCCACTATGTACAAGACTATAATAGCTCAAATGGGACATTGGAAAGCAGAAGACCCCGGTTCGAATCCAGATGTCCTATTAGTTTTTATTGTTCAAGTCTTGTACATTCTTAAAAATCCGAGCAAGGCTCGGTCATCCGGATATTATAGATTATACGAGAATCGAAGCGCCAACCTCCCCCAACGGGCTTCTTATAATGTTACTTGGAACGGAACAATAGCTAGTTACAGTCGTAATAACTTCAAATTCCCAAACCCAAATCGAAATCCAAGCCAAATTGTCAACTCGTCTTAAAACACGCCGGAGTGAGTCTGTTGTGGCGAGCTATACCGTGGAAGGGCATTGTTATTGAGAGCGTGGCTTTAGCCCTCGGTTTAAGGGGCTGAGAGCGAAGCACTCAATTTGATGATGAACACTGTTCTAACAAATATATAGATACATAAAAAAAAACTATCTCATTCGCAAGGTACGAATGTCTGGTATGGTCTTACAGAAAGAAATAAGGAAAAACTTTTGTTATTGTAATTTACAAAATGGAAATTTATATTTTGTTCAATTATTAGGTTTTTAATTTAGAAATCTCAAGGACAGTATTGGTAAGGTCCGCTGAGAATTTTCACGTTAAAAAAACCATGTGTTGCGCAGTGAACGATAACATACAAAGCAGTTCCGGTGGTTTTAAAGAGGCTTGCCCACAACCTGATCAGAGAAGAAGACAACTTATTAAAATGGTGGGTATAACCAGCCACTGTTCCTTAAACAAGTATCGATCTATTTACCATATTTGTGACAGACAGCCCTTTATGCAGGGGATGCATGGAGGCAGAAGTAATCCACTGATCGCCAGCATCGCTGTCAGAAGCCTGCAGTAGTGTTAGCAGCCTGGCTAGCCTAGGTTCAGGATCAAGAGGCTAAACGCGTAAATAGCTCGGTCAAACTAAACTAGTCCATACTATGTTTTGCTATTTTTCAAACTCAATCTCAATTTTATTTTATTAAATAGACTTCTAAATCATCATTTAATTTACTGAATGTGCGATAGGTAAGTTCCAAACCGTAGCTCCTGTGAAAAAGCCCCATAAGGAACTCTCACTTACTAAAGAGTTTTGTAACAACTGTTGTATTTCGCAATTTCGTCTCAAAGATATTTATTTCTCTTTTTAAATTTAAAAGTCACTCACACGAGAACATAATAATAAAACCAGTAATGATTCGTTCCATAACAGTAATAATTCGTAAATAATTTACGGCGCTACATCCAAAAAACCCAAAAGTTATTGATACCCGTAGGTCTAAAAATGGCTCATGTCAAAGTTATTTAGTAATTTTATCATTTACTATCTAACATAAATAATTTTATCAATATTTAAATCTTCATCTATTTAACTAATATTGTAAATACAAGCAATGCAAAGTAAAAAAGACAATCAAACGTTCCCACTAAGTGAAAAAAGTATTTAATCATAGCAAGAATTATTGAGTACATGCAGTGGATGCATCAATTCATGCACAAAGTCAAAGTCAAATAATCTTTATTAAATTAGAATAAAAAATTAAAATAAATAAATGCTTAGTGGGAGCATCCAGTATTTAATTAAATTAACAGCAACAGCAGAGTTCTCAATGACAGGATCATCCAGCCAAATGAAACGTTTTATAACCCTTGAAGTATTACATAATATGTGTGTATCAAATAGATGAGAAACAATGTAAACATAAATAGGCGGCAGCAATCCAACAATTATTATTAGAGCTCAAATTCGCTATGTAAACTTGCTTCGTAAACACGAGTACCAATCATGCTGCAAAAAGATGTGATCACAAAACAATCTACAAGTTAAAACTTTGATTTTGTGAGAAGAAGTCGTCGTGCAAGATAAAACTGTATAAGATTTTTTTTTTAAATCCGTACCTAAAGGGTTACCAACAGTAACCTATTGTTACTACAAAGCTGTGGAATGAGCTTCCTTGTGCGATGTTGCCGGGACGATACGACATGGGTACCTTCAAAAAAAGCGCGTACACCTTCCTTAAAGGCCGGCAACGCTCTTGTGATTCCTCTGGTGTTGCAAGAGAATGTGGGCGGCGGTGATCACTTAACACCAGGTGACCCGTACGCTCGTTTGTCCTCCTATTCCATAAAAAAAAAACAACCCTGTTACTAAGACTTCGCCGTCTGTTCGTAAGACACCTCAAATGAGTGTTGCAATGCTGGCAAATGAGTCAAGATATGTCAAATAAAAGAGGATTGTTTAGTTAAATATTAGTAGTGATCGTAATCTAGCCAATTAATTTACAACATGTTCTACTAATTAGATGATCTGTGGACGCCAGATGGCGGGAAAGTCGCGTGTGCACGCGCCATTGCGAACAACTGTCATCTGTCATCGCGTGACTAGAGATTACGTCAAACGGGGTGAATCTAGAAATTCCTGGCTGAATAGAAATAGAAACATAATTAAACGATTACAAAGTACATCTTTAATTTTAAAGAAAAATCTCTAAATTCAGTAACAATGATTGTGAAAAAATAATAGACCAAAAATATAATTAATAATAGACCACTTAATAGATAGATCTAATATATAAAATTCTCGTGTCACAGTGTTTGTAGTTAAACTCCTCCAAAACGGCTTGACCGATTCTCATGAAATTTTGTGTGCATATTGAGTAGGTTTGAGAATCGAAAATCATCTATTTTTCATCACCCTTAATGTTAATTTTTTTGACATTTTTTTTTAATTTAATTTTATTATGATTCAGATTTAAAAAATAGATAAAACTTCAAATTTTCGCTCTTCTACGATCTTCAACTATTTTTGTATCGCGATTCTTATATTATTCTATTCCATCCCCAAACCGCTATAGGGTTGCAAGATGGCATACGAATACAATAATTGTAATACGATCATTTTGGTAGGTCTGAGAATCGAAGAACGGGTGCAACAAACTCAGCGGGCTTCTTTTTTTTAAATAAAAATATGGTTACAATGTAAAATCGTACAATAAAATTTATTATTTAATAGCCTGTGAATGAGCGGTCGCTACATTCCCAATCTGTGGTATCATTAAGAAAATCATTTATGTTATAGTAACCTTTACCATACAAACGTTTTATAAGAATTCATTTGAATTTCGTAAGGCATTTGTTTAGAACATATTCTGGAATCCTGTTGTAAAAGCATATACAACTCCAAGCATATCAACTCGACTTAGCCGAATAGTTGGCATAACAAGTATATGTTTGTTCCTGGTGTTAACATTATGGTTATGACAGTTCCTAGCTAATTCACTTATGTGCCCATGCACATATTCAAATTCAAGTCATGGACCGACTTCGAGACGACAATCTTCCTTCTGTCTGTCAGCGGACTATCTCATAACTCACCATAGTCAGACAGCTGGCATGACTATGGCGGCTTTAACACCTCGCTTCAATCAGTTCTACGTATATCTCCTTCACTAACTTTAGAATCCTTTAGACCCTCAGGATCCGATATGACATCATCATCATCATCCCATGACGTAAGACAATCCTTTATTCGATAGATAATAATCTACTATTATGTTTCTGTATTTGAGTGTATTCATCATTTCAATCCGGAAGACGTCCACTGTTAGACAAATGCCTCCCCCAAAGATCTCCACGACGATCCGTCCTGTGCTGCCCTCATTCAACCTACTCCGGCGATCTTGTCTAGATCGTCGGTCCATCTTGAGGGGGGGCCTATTAACACTACGCCTTTCGGTACTTGGTCGCCATTCGGGGACCTTACTGCCCCAACGGCCATCCGTCCGCCGAGCTATGTACGCTGCCCACTGCCACTTCAGTTTCGCAAACATTATCTATTTGAGTGTTTTACGCAATCGATATTTAAAGTGGGAGTGAGATAGACTGTGAAATATACGTGTCAAGTTCCAACAACGTGTCCAAATATCCCGTAATGTCATCTCATCCTGTGATTCTTGGTGTTGCAAGAGAGCGTGGGTAACGGAGATCACTTATCACCTGGTGATCCGAATGTCCTCTTCTTCCTTTATAAGTAAAATACAAAATAGTAAATTAAAAAAAAATAGTATTATTAGCACAACTCAACTTTACAAATGTAGCTTTTTTATTTCTTATTTGATGTGGAATTTCTTTGTTACCAGGTTTAATTCAGCACCATACAGTAATAGCGGCAGAAGCCTAAATAAAACCTCATTCTCAATATAACAATAATTGTTTGTTATCATCTGTCAATCTGACGCTTCATAACCGCCATTGTTCTCCGCTGACCAATAGCGGCATCCGCTTTGAATTTCGAACATTTCCTTTTGTATTTCGAAGGCTTTTGTTTTACTCGTCTTTTTAATAATATAACATCTCAGATTTGTATCTTTTACTGTGTTACTGGCAGATTTTTCTGATCGTGTTCTGATAATATGGTATTTTTTTTAATGATGATGATTATAATAAAGACCCTTTTTCTGAATTATTATCTTTAGAAAATGGTTTTCAGTTAACAACTGCCGTTTATACGTATTCCAGATACAATTTGTTCATTTATTTGGCGTTACAATCAATGACACTAACACAACGACGCAGAAACACTTCAATAAGGCGCCAATTGAACAGCAGATCATACCCCGAAAATCAAACTTAATTTTCCCAACGCTATCAAGACCAGATCTGGTGCCGAGCGGTCACTGTAGCAAAGCCTATTGGGAAGACCTGGAGTGATGAAAAACGTAAAGTTCAACTAAAGTAAAGTAGTAAATTTACTTTTATGCAATAAAGTTCTATATTAGGTATGTATTGAATAAATGTATATAACACGTATACAGAATTCTGTAGTAATGTGATATCTTGGTTGTCATAGTTAACTGTGCCACTTAATTCATATACTTGGAAATATATAGTCGTTATCATGCGCGCGCATCGTAAGTAATTCACTCTCATATATTTTATTAGTAAACGCGACATAACAAAATAATAAACAGGAATAACTTTAAAATTATCGACCTCAAACATTTTCATGGAAAAGGAGGACAAACCTGGTGTTAAGTGATCACCGCCGCCCACATTCTATTGCAACAGCAGAGGAATCACAGGAGCGTTGCCAGCTCTTAAACAAGGTGTACGCGCTTTTTTTGAAGGTACCCATATTGTATTGTCCCGAAAACACCGCACAAGGAAGTTCATTCCACAGCTTTGTAGTACTTATTTTAAAGTAAGTAAGTTGTAAGTTGTAGTATTATTTTAAAACAACGTTAGTAATAAAAAGAAACCTTCCCTACTATATTTACGCTCTTCTCGTTATTTTTAGAGGTCAATTTTTTTTAATCATAATGGACAATATGTTTTGTATCCTTTTTTCTCTGTCCATCGGCCGCTATCTGAAACCTCTTTTATTTCAATTATAATGCATCTTCTAATCGTCTCCCGCCGCTTTCAAAATTCATCGTAATTTCCACAATAGCTAATGTCCATTACTCGAAATAGGCACAATCAGCAAAAGTGGTCTAATTTCCAAAATATCGATCATTATGTTTGAAAGCACTCCACCCTCGACTTGGGGTAATTTTAAATTCGCTTGTCATCCCCTCTTGGCGTTATTTTGACAACTGCTTGATGGGTTAAAAGCTTTTTTTCGCGCCAATTTTATGGCGGTGCCTTTGTTTTGTTTATGGATTTACATTTTATGTTTTGGTGGGTTCCTGTTTCATTTTTTAGTGGGACGTCATACCTTGAAGTCGGAAACGTCGAAAATAGACAAACTATTCGGCGTACACTGATAGGTGACATTAGGTGCATGATTATGCTTAGATATAATCAATGGAGATGTCTTCCCAGTTCTGGTGGTTTAAATTAAAGTTTTATTAAAACACCATATTTATTTTTGTACTTCACCTTGCAAGCGATCTTTAATCAGGTTAAATTTTGACTGTGTCCTTTGACTATTCCGACAAATTGAGATATGCGAGCGTCCACACACACGGTCAGTCATATCCTGTGGTCATATCTATGAACTCTTTTATTGAAATCGATCGCAGTCCGAGTTTCCTCACTACAATTAATTTACTGTAGCCTTGCGAGGAATTCAGTCAACGTGAATTACCCTCAGGGTCTTTTTTACCGCAATAATTTGTTTTTTTTGTGAGCCTGACTAGGGGACGTTAGGGGTTCTGGCTTCGTATCCCGATATCATTATTTACACATATTTTTTATATATTTAAGTATGTATATTGTAAGAAATATATTGGTGGCTAGAGTTCCAACTAGCTATGAATATCTAATATGCCGCTACGTAGTCAATATGGTTCACCTTAGGTTAAGGATTGGTCTCTGCTGCGCTCTAACAAGGTATTGCAGGCGTAGTCACAAAGTGCAGCAACTAATACTACGCCCAAGTGGGCGTACTCGAGCCAGTCTCGAACAATGAGTGACGTTGACTTGCCACATGTTCTGTTAAACTTTGCTAATAATTGAAACTAATGGGCTGGGTGCGTAGTAAATCTTTGTAAAAAGTAATACTACTGCAAATAAGAATGACACTGAGATCACATATCATCTGTAAGTATTTTGTATTTTATTAATTTCAATCTAAAAATATAACAAAAATTATGATACAAAATTTGAAAGATGCCATTGAGTGTCAAGACGCCACGCACACAAGCACCTAATAGTTGCCGTAATAAAAAGCTATTGTTCTTAGGTAGTGCGCAGCGGAGAACAATCCTTTATTTAAGACTTTCTTCCACGTACTACAAAGCTATGGAATAAGCTTCCTTGTGCGGTGTTTCCGGGACGATACGACATTTTCTTATTATCATACTTCAAAAGAGCGCGTACACCTTCCTTAAAGGCCGGCAATGCTCCTGTGATTCCTCCGTTGTTGCAAGAGATTGTGGGCGGCGGTGATCACTTAACACCAGGTGACCCGTACGCTCGTATGTCCTCCTATTCCATAAAAAAAAATAAGACGTTCACCTATAATGCTAATGTTGACGAATCGGAAAAATAATCCTTGAATACATGTATTTCTCCCTTTGGGGTGGAGATGATGGGTCTTTAGGGTTCACCAGCACAAAAGATTTTTTTTTTATGATAGTAAGGGACGAGACGAACAGGACGTTCAGCTGACGGTAATTGATACGCCATGCCCATTACAATGCAGTGTCGCTCAGGATTCTCAAAAAAACCAAAAATTCTGAGCGGCACTACAATTGCGCTCGTCACCTTGAGACATAAGATGTTAAGCCTCATTTGCCCAGTAATTGCACTAGCTACGGCGCCCTTCAGACCGAAACACAGTAATGCTTACACATTACTGCTTCACGGCAGAAATAGGCGCCGTTGTGGTACCCATAATCTAGCCGGCTTCCTGTGCAAAGGAGCCTTCCACTGGTGAAAGATGAAGGGGAAGATCAAAATATATAGATAAAAGACTCCTCCAGGCGCCTTAAATTTTTGGCAGACGACCTAAGGTCAAGTACGTAGGTACCTCTGTCAGAGGATATGTTTGGCCGTACAGAGTTAATGTTGCCAGATTCGTGGAGACCTTACTTGCTGACTGAAAACCTCAATATATTAACTATTTATAATTCAATATGTAATACTTTATTTTAGGTCGGCATAATACTTTGATTTATTACTTTTTGTTGTTGAAAATAAAATTTTAATCGTGTACGTAAGTAGGTAGGTACCTATTATTATTATGCGCATGCCATTTTCTTGTTTATTATGCGGACGGTCCACTAAAAACTTAGACTTCTCTTTCAAAATAAAAATCAAGGCGAACTAAAAATAAAATAAATAAAATTGATTTATTGCAGGCATAATAAGACCCATAGTATCAAAAAATTTAAACTAAACCACTTAAAAAAACACTTTTAAGGGATTAAAACGCGTGTAATTTACATTAGATTATTGCGTAAAAGTTACATTTTTTTATTTTTGTTAACTCGACGTTTCAAGACCTTTCCAGATCTCTTGAAAACCCAGTCAGACAGCAAAAATCCTTTAAAAGTGTTTTATTTAAAAGTGTAACACTCGCGTTAATAAAAAAATACTATCAAAACACTGTAAAGGGCTACCAAGTTAAAAGTAAACTTAGATTAAGTAAAACTACTCGTATATATTGCACATATTTCTGCAGTATTTCTTGGAGTTTACTCCTTAAGAATCGATTTTCATATAAGGCGCTCGGTATGAGAAAAATAGGAAGAGTAAAACCTACTCATCAAATGGGATAGTAACGTTTTTGGTGCGCATCATTTCTCGCGCACCTTTTACTTTTCAGTTGGCGTGACAGTCTAGACGCTCGGTCCCTATATTATTATTGTATTGCAGCGATACGGATAGCAAACATCATTTTTCTTTTCTTGTATTTTGAAGCTTTATTATATTATTGAAATTGATTTATCATTATACTTTCATAAAGTTCAGTGAAAATTCTATAAATTATGGAAGAAAGTGTCTTATGTAATCTTTAAGGCCAGAAACAAGAGTGTTCCGTCTCATTCTCCACTTACCATAAATGGCATAGAACTGCAGCAGAAACAAGAAGAAAAATACCTTGGCTTTAGAATAGACAGTAACTTGACTTGGAAATCTGAAATCGATCACGTCAAATCTAAACTATCATCACTATCTGTTTCACTTCGTAGAATTGTTCATTGTCTTCCAAAGCAGGTCCGTTTAACGATATACAACTCATAAGTAAAATCACATTTATTATATTTAATAGAAGTATGGGGCAGCGCCGCTAAATTTAAGTTAAAAGAATTACAAGTAATACAAAACAAACTAATTAAAATACTTTTCCATTATTCATTTCTAACACCTACAGAGGAAGTTTATAAAGAAACTAAATTTATGAATATATTACAGTTATACAAATACACAACCTGCATACTAATTAGGAAAATCATAGACAAACAGATACATTCAGAATAAACATTTATAAAAAAGAAACAAATACCAAATAGACGCAATAATGATCACTTCATACTACCAAAGCCAAGGACCAATTATGGACTGAAAACATATGAAGGTGCTAAACTGTACAATGGACTATCTTCGGATATCAAAGATGCAGGCAATTTTAATTTATTCAAGCTTCGTTTAGCGAAATGTATTGCAGATGATACTTCCTTTTTCTAGTGCACACAATTATATTTAGTTTTATACCTTTGTTTATCATAAGGACGATTCATAGATTATTATTTATAAATATTGTTCTCATGTAAGTGACGGTTTGTAATGTTTTTAATGAGAATAAATGATCTTTAAGCCGAAGTGGCGTAAATAATAGTGCCGGAAAATCTGATAAGCACGTGGGTACTAAGTAAGTTACAATTCATATATTAATATGACTTGTATTGTATATATAAACATGTGTGCTTTGTTTATATTAAATATTGATTTATCGATATAGTTCATACAAATTCATATGAGCTATGCACATAATTAATGTTTAATTTAATATGGATAGTATATATAGCGCATTTCACGCCAAATAGACAATTTTTAACCTAACATGTTATTTAATTTTCTTAATATCTATATTTTTTTCAATTAATACGCTTTTATTACCTTCTGCTGTAGGTATGTCTGGTTGTAACCGACTCCATTGGACTTGATTTTGTTTAGTACCTGTTCAAAGACAATCGTTCTTGAGGAGTGAGTCGGAGCTGACACACACACTTTTTTCTTGTTCTTGTCTATGTGAACAGAGATCCAGCGCTTAAACACTGGATTCCTCAAGTCGTCAGAGATAGGCACGAGTATTTTATTGTCATAACGGCGCAGTCTCCGCCAGAAAGAGGCAACGCGAGACCGGATTATCGCATAAAAGTCACAAAGAAAATAAAGCACCACGTTAATCGATAATACTCGCTGTGTGGTCACAAATCAAAACATCAATAAAATATGCGAGACATAAAACTTGTAGGTATACGCCGTGATAAAAAAAACTAATACACGGCTAACATAGAAGAGTCAAACGCAAAGCATGCTGTGGCAATGGGCTGGTCGGGCGAGAAATAAACGTCCCTGGTGTAAGATAGTTCTAGATGAATAACTTTACCCAAAAGGATGACAGCCCAAGATACAAATACACGGATTAAGGAAACCGCTACAAGTGAAATTCTATTTCTATTATGCCACAGGAGAAAATGAAGAAGAAAAAAAAGCCTGTTTTTGTTTCGATACATTTAGTTCTATTCCTACCGATCTTCGCCTGTTCAATATTGTAAAAATATTTAATTCAAAACGTGCACTCTTGTAACGCTCAAGATCGGTCAAAAGCATTGATAATATTCGAAAAATTGATTCATATAATAAAAGCTCTCGCTCCATAAAGCTGGCCACGCCCTCGCGCTCTGATTGGACGGCGATGGATCTGCGCCGGCGCATAATGCATGATGCATTTTAAAATAGATTACAAAATTCATAATTAGTAAAAGGCAGTAAGTTGATGTAAAACAAATTGTTGTAAGGTATGTTATGAATATGTATATAATGTTGATACGGTTCTTTATTAACATATTTTATTCAAGATATTGCGCTATGCATCTACCTTCCTACTGCTGTTATTGTAATCATTTATTTTATTCTCTTATCAGCCCAGAGTAATGTTGTAACCTTCATGGCACGCGCAGTGGTAGAAATTTTAAATAAAGGTAATAAAATTATTATAATTTTGATGATCCTGTGAGAAGAGTGATAATTCCTACAGGGCAACGAACCACCACCTCAAATCAAGTCAATCTCAATTTGTTGTGACGATGGGTCTGTGAGTAATTGAAGAAATTTTGGTATTTGGTTCGATATATAGGTAAGCAGCTAAGATTTATCCATGAAGGCGTACAAAATTGGGCAAGTTGGTGTCTGTTATTTAGTAGATACAGATTGTGCAGGTATTCTAACATTTTTGTGTTTATATAACAGAATTAAAATTGAATACTGTCAAGCAATAAGGTTGAGGTTAAGGTTTAAGGTTATGATAATTCAGGTTTTAAAAAAATGTGTGTTGCCACTTGCCAGTGATGACATAGTACGGAACACAGACGTGGTCGCTAAATATGGGCCTTATGAGGAAGCTCACTGTTGCTCAGCGGGAGATGGAGAGGGCTATGCTCGGAGTTTCCCTGAGAGATCGAATCAGAAATGAGGAGATCCCTAGGAGAACTAAAGTCACCGACATAGCCCAAATAATTGCGAAACTGAAGTGGTAGTGGGCAGGGCGGTCAGAAGGCCGTGGGGTATAAGGTCCTCGAATGGATGATGGACCGACGATCTGGTCAAGATTGCCGGAGTAGGTTCGATGAGGGCAGCGCAGGACCGATCGTCGTGGAGATCTTTGGGGGACGCCTTTGTCCTGCAGTTGACGTGTTCTGGCTGATGATGATGATGATGATGATTACTGTCAAGCAAGAAATTGAGACATACAGTAGAGAATACCAGAGCAGACTCAACAGACAGAGAACCAAACTTGCTACATAGCTTCATGGTCCTGGGAGCGTTATTCTCTAGGATGAAACGCCACATCATCGAGGGACTAGCAGCAAATTCGTCGTCGAAAAGCCTTTCTCCTACAACACCATAATACAGACATAGTCAGCACATTGGATCATTGTTGAAAGACAGATTGCCAAGGCGCAGAATACAGAAAGAAAAAATAATATAAGATAGTTTTAATATAGCCAACTAAGCCTGTATCGTAAAAGGTTGCCCTGTCAGGATAGAGCCTTTTTTTTGGAAATAAGGTACGAGACGAGCAGGACGTTCAGATGATGGTAATTGATACGCCCTACCCATTACAATGCAATGCAGGGCACCACAATTACGCTCGTCACCTTGAGACATAAGGTGTTAAGTCTCATTTGCCCAGTAATTATTTTATTGATTAACTACTTAAAAAAATCATTTGCATACAATAACTATAATTGGCAAATAGAGAGACCACGTCTCCCAACCATGTTTGGGCTTATAACAACTCCTTCTTTTGTCAATAATTCAAAACTGAAACTTATTATTATTGATCATATTAAATTATCTGACTTTCTCATTATATAAATAGTAAACTTGATGTCAACTTATAAATAATAATACTTCGAGGACTGGGAAATTTCAAAAGTGCAGCTTACATTCACGGCGAAACTTGAAAATGATGTTTCGTTTCCCGAAAACATTATTACTAGGTACGTACCTACGCAGTAGATAGTTGAATTATATTACAAACATCCAAAACTCACGACATTCAGTAATATCCTTTTATGGAAGAGGATGATAGGCGAGCGTACCTGGTGTTATGTGATCACCTCCACCCACGTTCTCTTGCAACACCAGAAAAGAAGCGCAGCCCGCCTTTTTTCTAAAAGGCCAGCAAAAAGAAAGGTGTACTCGCTTGTTTTGAAGTTACCCATGTCGCATCGTTCTGGAAACACCGCGCAAGGCTTCACGTAAGGAGGCGATCATTCCACAGCTTGGTTGTACGTGGAAGATAGTTCTTTGAAAACCGCAGTGATCGATCATACAACCTGGGGTAATAACTCTGTGCCTCTGGACCTCTTGATGACCTGGGGCTACATGAACAGACACTCATTCCACAAGGCCAAAACACTTTTCCTATAAAACAAAAATAATTATATTTTCAATCAATTCATATATATTTTCACAAAATGGATAATAGATGTCTGTTATTTTACCTCAAAGGGATTAGGCCACGCAGTGTAGGTACTGAACGTCATTTTAATCTAATGTAAATATACGACGAATATATTAAGCGGATCCTTTAGGACATTAATTGAAAATATATTTAATAAAACTTCAAACAAAAATTTAGTTCAATATAATATGAAAAAAAACTACGTTTAAAAAACCGACTTCATAAACTCAAAAGTATAAAATAACTTAGTACTTAGAGATTTAATTTAATACATACTGATATTACATTTGGCTTGACACCGAATTCAAACCTATCAATAGGTAGCATATAGAAATATTAGTATTAAAGGTACAAGATTTGCATAAGAGGTGAATTAAATTAAATCTCTATTAAGTTATTTTATACTTTTGAATTTTTGAAGTCGGTTTTTTTAAACGTAGTTTTTTTTTATTTTTAGTGCCATTCATCAGGTAAACTATAAGATTTCGTTGCTTTTTATTGTCATATATTAAATAGTAATTTTTTAAGTAGATATGGGTAGGCCTACGAAAGGTTCCGCGTGCCTCAAACAATATAGGTCCCCTATTTGACGTTCTTGTGAGACACTGAAATATCGTGAAGAACGTTTGTTAGCTATGAATGACAGACTGAGACGCACTTATCGGCAAAGGGTAATAATATAAATAATAATAATCTTCAAATATATAAAATTCTCGTGTCATGGTGTTAAACTTTGAACTCCTCCGAAACGGCTTGACCGATTCTCATAAAATTTTGAGTGCATATTGGGTAGGTCTGAGAATAGGACAACATCTATTTTTCATCCCCCTAAATGTAAAGGGTGGTCCACACGATTTTTTTTTATATATTTTTTTAATTTGTTTGATTATGAGTCAGCATTAAAAAATACATACAACTTCAAATTTTCACCCATCTACGACCATAGTTACTTTTGTATCGCGATTTTAATATCGGCAATACAACGTTTTCTGGGTCAGCTACTAATAATATATAAACAAAGTATATGAAAACTCCTAAAAAAGCAGTGTACAAACTATAAAAACATCATCCACGTAAACAAAAATATTCATAAAATGAAAACTACTGGGCCAAACTATGTCCAATCCTTATGGGATCAAATGGAAAACATTCCACATTAACCTAAAGAATAATCACGAAATCACGGAGAATTATAAATCTTAGCGTATTCAGCGGTGTACAGATTAAAAAATAAAATATCGCCACAATTGAGAACCTCCTCCTTTTCAGAGTCGGTTAAAAGCTAGATAATATATTCTAAATACAGTAGCAGCTTTGTAAAATTGACAGTACTTTTTCATAGCAAAAAAATTTTGATTGTGACTATTTGAATTTTTTATATCGAGCACCATACTGCATAATTTTGGAATAAAATATACAATTGTATAGGGAATTCAATTTTCAAGACACTAAAGCAGGATTTGAAAACAACAAATTCTAATAATTTTTAAACAACTAACTAACTACAAAATTCACCATATAATAACTCCCTCGATTACTTAGCGCCGCGCACTTATCTGTACGACGGAAACATTTAGAAGGAATTATTCCATACATTTGTTCTTGCCTGTTTTCTGCTTGGTCTTTAACCCTAAATCATTTTTTTTTTCAAATAAGAGTTAACGTGTGAGTTTCTTGTAGGGATGTTCTCACAGGCCCTATAGTATGGGACCTATAGTGACTATATATCTTCTAGTATGTGGAACATTCACAAAATAAAATGGAAATTTGTAATGACTATTCATATGTTCTTATTCGTTCATTATGTTTACTTCACTAACCAGTTACCAGCTCCTTTGCACAGGATGCCGGCTAGATTATGGGTACCACAACGGCGCCTATTTTTGCCGTAAAGCAGTAATGTGTAAGCATTACTGTGTTTCGGTCTGAAGGGCGCCGTAGCTAGTGAAATTACTGGGCAAATGAGACTCAACATCTTATGTCTCAAGGTGACGAGCGCAATTGTAGTGCCGCTCAGAATTTTTGGGCTTTTCAAGAATCCTGAGCGGCAATGCATTGTAATGGGCAGGGCGTATCAAGTACCATCAGCTGAACGTCCTGCTCGTCTCGTCCCGTATTTTGATTAAAAAAATCGTAGCGATATTTCTAGTTTAAGATATCAATATGTATTTGCATTACCATAATGTAACTTGTTGACAGATATACTTATCGTAAATCTGTCCGCATATATTATATTTGTAATGGAACTGTTTCGTGTTCAAGTTAAAACATTTGTTTTGTTATTAAATTGATCCTGTCGAAATGTGCTTTTAAAAGTTAAGTGCAGAATTATTGAAGTTTAATGGTTTGTCTTATAGTTTAAATGGTACAGTTTTTTGAGTCTCTACGAGGAAAGATCTGTTATAACCATATTGTACTTAGAATATACTTGCGTATAGATGACCGGACAGCCCGGACAAATAGGATATTAATAATAATAATATTGACACACTCTTACAAAAATTATCTTGCCACAAATTAGGCATAACTGTGGGTGCAAGACAACGATATATTTAATACGATATACCTACTAAACATACATAAATACAAATTGACATCCATGACTCGGAAACATCTAACATCTAACCTATATTGGACATAATTATGGGTAGATAAGATCTTGTCAATAACGGCCATTATCGATAACCTATCTATCCTTAGTTAAACTTACTAGAGGTAGACAAATCTATCCTTTTACGCTTACTTACATTTCAATAACCTATCGACATAATGCATTGGACATAACTATGGATAGATAAGATCTTGTCATTATACGGTGATAGCCATTTATCCATAACTAGGGGTACGTTATTGAAAACGTCCGTTAGAAAACACGCTAAATTATTACTCTATGATACCAACCCCATAAACCTAGTATACTACCGTAATAGACGAACACTGTGTGTAAGTGAGATTACTATCCTCACATAAAAACCTAGGTGTGAGAAAGACACGGACTAGATGAAGACCATGAAACCATTTTGAAAAAATTTAGTGACCATTGGTGTCCTGTCAAATTGGACTACATTTTAATTTTAGTGCTTATATCATAATTGTTCTGTGTTTTATCGGATATTAATATCGGATATTATTTTCAGTGTTAGATTGTGTTGTTATCTACGGCACCAATCCAAATAAAGATACATTTTACAGGTCAATACTGACTACTGCTTTCGTGGAGCTTTTCGTAGAACATATTCACTAAAATACTTTGTATTACAATGCATATACGAAGTAAATACTCTATTTTCTAAACATTATATTAATTAACAAAATATGTGTTAGAAACACGACGAGTAAAAAAAGAAGGACTCCGTGTCACCTTACATAACAGTGAAGCACCAATACAAGCCGGTAAACGTGTAAATACAAAGCCCCACGCACACACTTACACTAAACAAGCCGATCGGCCGCCATTATGAGATTTGCCATCGTCTGTGACAGAACAGTTTGCGTCGCAATAAAATATTTTAAAAATGCCGTCGTGCGTTGTGAAATAGTGTAAAAACAGTACTATAAAAGTATTTGTGGATATATGATTATTTAAGAGAGAAAAAATTGTGTAACTGTTATGCCACGTAACCGCACACACACTAGCATAAAGGTGCTTCACTTACTAATATCACAGTGCGGAGTCCTTCTTTTTTTACTAGTCCGTGGTTAGAAAATAAAATATTGTGTACGTGAATATGACGCCGTTTATTGGCATACGGATTGTCTAAAGCAAAATACTACACACTTCACTAACACGTGTAAAACTAGCACACATTAACATTTTTAATTTAGTCTCACCGTAATGAGGAGAGTGTTTGTCTATTACGTTGGTATACTAATTTTATGTACCAACCACCTAGAACTGTCAATATAAAACTATTTAATAAACAAAACAAAAATAAAGGTTATTTGCGAACTAATTAGTTTAAATTAAAAATTAAATCAACCTTAAGGTATAACACACCTAATCGTATTTTATGTAGTAATTATTTCCTTTTTTTAAACTAATAATAATAATGTGAGTCTTCTACCGCATTTATCACGGGGAATGTTCTGAAGAGCTGTTCCACCTGATTCCTGCCGCCGAATTCCACCTTCGCACGACACGCCACAAATTAGGATATCATTCCCACCATCTGGATGTGCGGTGTCCTACAAGGCTGTGGATTGAGCTTCCTTGCGCGGTGTTTCCGGGACGAGACGACATGGGTACCTTCAAAAAAAGCGTGTACACCTTCCTTAAAGTCCGGTAACGCTCCTGTGATTCCTCTGGCGTTGCAAGAGAATGTGGACGGCAGTGATCACTTAACACCAGGTGACCTGAACGCTCATTTGTCCTCCTTTTCCATTAATATAGATATAGTATTGTTCCCTTTTTCTGCTGTCAAGCAGTTGTTAGTGACATTAATGGGTGAATGAGATATGTCCCTCAAATATGTGCGAGTTGAACGATGGCTGGTCCATGCGAGCTGTTATAGATAGTAAATTATATTTGTTGGATGCAATTACTAATTGTGACAGTTACAATAATAAGCTCTAAAGGTTGATCCATCCGATAAATCCATACCATAACTTATATTTTTATAGTAAATTATTTATTACTTTTTATGAAATAATTTATATTATTTAAACACGACTCATGTATTGGAAGAAACATCTTATGTTTTGTTATTTGGTTGAGTTCTTGTGACAGTTTTCATCATGCTCGCTTAAATGTCATTGCATGTGGCGGCGACATGGGACGGGTCGTTCCCTTCCCTAAAATATTGTCGAGGGAGGCGATGGCTGGCCCATGCGTCATGCTCGTGAACGGAGCTACTGGTGGTGGCAGGATCATCCTGTTGCCGGAGGCTCGGCTTAAGAATTTGTATATATATACATATATATAGAGTTTATTTTTTGTCTGTCCTATTTGTTGACTGCTCACATGATATTATGTACCTAGGCCTGCCACAAATACTGAAACAAGGATAAAACAAATTTTCTATTGCCAATAACATTTATTACGTTTACAGTGTGTTAGTTTAATAAGTTAATATAAAACAATTAAAAGTATGAAATGCTGATTCGATGTGTGAGGGGCCAGTTATCAAATCAGTGCGTCTCTTATAGGCTGCAAGTCCTAAGTCATCTTTTAAAATACGCGACTTCGTTCTAGGTGCTATCTCTGTTTTGCTTTCGGACAGGATTTCATCGAATTCTTTCACTTACTGCTTTGACCACCTTTTCCATACGAACACTACATCGACGCCCAGATCTTTTTCTGTCATAAGCAGCGGTACATGGGGTTTTAATAATACCACGCGTATGGAGAGTTTTAAAAATTGTATTTGGCTCCATACCTACTTTGGTAATGGAATCACAGCGATTCGGTTCTCTTTATCAGCCCACTCCATTTTAATATCGCAAAATATTGTAAAATGTATTGCCGCCGAAATGAGAAAACTCAATGAACAATCATAAAAAACTGACAGATTCCAAATTCAAATATAACATTTTGTATATATTTAATTGTAACAATATTTACGGCCAGATTAAGGAAATTAGTGGAAACTTTATTTTTGTAAATGTTTTGAATACTGTTTGTTTCCCAAAAAAAAATTAAATTACTTATAATAAGTAACACCCTTTTCTTCCTGAGAAATACGTACAAATTTTGACAAACATGACTATTTTTTAATCAACCCTTAAATTGCTAGCTATTTTGTTTCTATTACTCTAAATCAAGCTGGTTACAGTTTATCCTAGATCCATTCGTTGAATTTAAGCCATTTCTAACATTTATTACACACTAGCTGACCCAGCAAACGCTGTATTACCATATAAAATAATAAGAAAAAAAAACAATATTTAAAATTTTTGGGGTATATGAGAATTAGATGACGACTTAAGATTAAAACTTAAGATTTATCCATCTGCATAAAAATAATCTGATAGATAGTTAACAACTCTAGTTAATCTACCACCTATAGTTAGCTAAAATTAAGTTTTTTTCTTACCTCCTGAGAAAGTTAGAAAGATATAAAGATTCTAAGTAGTTATTCGTTTTAAACATTCTTTCAATCTAATTTCTGAACGACGGCGGACACTTTTTGTTTTTATTTAATTCCAAGCGTTTTCATATTAATTCACTTTTTAAAACCAAAGACTTCCACAAATAATTCAAGACCAAAATTATCCAAATCGGTCCAGCCGTTCTCGAGTTTTAGCGAGACTAACGAACAGCATAAAAAAGCGCATACACCTTCCTTAAAGGCCGGCAACGCTCCTGTCATTCCTCTGGTGTTGCAAGAGATTGTGGGCGGTGGTGATCATGACCCGTACGCTCGTTTGTCCTCCTATTCCATAAAAAAAACAGCAATTCAT
>CATIXQ010000002.1:6689152-6850582 GCA_949711755.1 Leptidea juvernica | reverse complement strand
TATAGATAGCGCGTACGCTCGTTTGTCCTCCTATTCCATAAAAAAAATAGCAATTCATTTTTATATATATAGATAGTGAATCGCCATTAACATTGCTCGCAGCACTTGAGGCACCTAAATAGGCGGACATTATTAGTGGCGTTTACCCGAGCATGGAAAACATACAACAATATTTATAATCAAACACAATATGCTATGTTATATTCATTAATTGATCTAGGATCGATATCGACACCTAGCGATAAGGCGTTAATTGACATCTCTTGACCTTTGAATACTCATAATATTTATTTATCTTATTAACATTAATTGACAAATATTATAAATATTAAAATTCATTTATGTGTTTGAAGTGACACCTCTTTGCGCGTATGAGGGTAAAATTTTTACGGATGAAACGCAATTAAGTAACACGTTTAGTAATTAGAACATCTACCCTACTAGCGTCGTATTGTGCTGCTTGTGTGTTGTAGCTGCGTGCTAAACCTGCAAGTAGAACATCTTAAATATCTACAATAACTAAATCTAATATATAAAATTCTCCTGTCATGGTGTTAAACTTAGAACTCCTCGAAAACGGCTTGACCGATTCTCATGAAATTTTTAGTGCATATTGGGTAGGTCTGAGAATCGGACAACATCTATTTTTCATCCACCTAAATGTTAAGGGTGGTCCACACGAAATTTTTATTTTTTTTACATTTTTTTTTAAATTGATTATGAGTCAGCATTAAAAACAATACAACTTCAAATTTGCACCTATCTACGATCAACAGTTACTTTTGTATCACGATTTTAATATCGGCATACAACGTTTGTTGGGTCAGCTAGTTTTAATTTAAAAAAATCTAATATTGACAAAAAACGTTACATTTAGAGAACAGATTAGTATAAATATTAAGGGTTAAAGTATAAAATTGCCGATTTGTATTCAAAAACTGAAATTAGTTTTTTTTTTTATTAAACGAATTTATTTAATCAAAATAATTACAATTATTATCTATACGTTGCTGCCAACTAATAGGAAGGTTATTTATGCCTTTGCGATAGAAGAAATGTGGTGATCTATATTCGACAGTGTGTCTAAACATTTTCTGCTGCCTCCGTAGAAGAAAACTTTATATCACGTAGGAAATTGTCCAACTAAGGAAAAAATGGTAGTCCGTTGGAGCAAGGTCTGGCGAATACGGAGGGTGACCAATGGTTTCTAATTGCAGTTCCTGTAGAGTTAAAACGGTTTCTCGTGCTGGATGAGGTCTCGCGTTATCATGGAGTAATAATAGTCGGAGCTGTTTCACTGCCAGTTTTGCTATCATGGTTCGAAGTTCAGCACAGTAGACATCTGCCGTTATTGCTTGACGAGATCGGAGAAAGCTATAGTGAATAACACCATGCTGAAACCACCAAACAGTTACCATTACATCTTTATTAAGGTAAGCTTTGCTTTAGGACACTGTTGCGGCGTTTGACCTAGAGTCAACCATTGCATTTTTCGCTTACGGTTATCGTAAAGGATCCAATTTTCATCGCATATCACAATTCGATCCAATATTCCTTCGTTTCTGTATCAATTCAACAAGGCAACACAAGTTTCCACACGCGTTGCTTTCTGCAGAACAGTCAAATCATGAGTTACCGATTTTTAGTTTCTTTTTTTTTTTTATTGATTTGACGCAAATGAATCAATATTGTTGATAAGGTAACGTTAAACCATGCCGCTAATTCCAAGGTTTGGCTCGGCTCGGCATCCACCATCTCTTTCAATTCATTGTTCACATCACATTCACATTCACCTGTGTCCTGAGGTCTTCCACGTGGTTCGTTCTTCAAATCAAAGTTTACATCACGAATGCGTTTAAACAAAAATCACACGGTGCGTTCATTCGCAGTCCCCTCTTCGAACGCAACATTTATATTGCGAGCTGTTTCTACCGCCTAGTTTCGCGTAGGATCTCGTATTCAAAAATCACTCGAATTTTAAAGTCGATAGTCAAAAATTGCATATTTTGTAAAAGAAGAATAGGTACCATATGAAAAAAAGTTTCACTCAAAAATCTAAAACCATGAAAGTTCTATGTCAATTATAAGTAGCTATTCAAATTCTAGCAATTTCATACTATAACCCATATTATAAGCGAGATTAAAAAAAATAGCGAAATAAGTACCTTTTCTGACATGTGTACTACAATTTTTGAAGTTATACTTCTTTATGAGCGTTATGAAAAGATTATGAGAGTGAAATTTTAAGATGCGCGCGCAACACTGTAAAACATTAGTAACAGGGTGAAGTTGGTTTCTAAAATTTTCTGACGTTTTCGACATTCGTTTTTTTTTTGGTTTCTTCTTCCATTATTAGGATAGGCAAAGGGTGCAAGCCCGTACAGCCATATTCGTTATTTAATAATTAATTTTCAAAGCCATCGTTGCAAGATTTTTATTTTGTTAGGCCAAAGAAGTATAACTTATATAAGTATACTTATATATCTTGTGTGCATACATAAGTACACACACACCTTTGAAAATTTATTTAATTCTCGTCTGTTGGTTGTAGTACTCGTACAGTAGACATATGAGTTACAAGAGGCTTATGATAGCTGCAGTATGTTGCAAGTTGTCCAGTTAACCATATAACATAACTATTAATTCACTCTGAAATTTTTTCCCGAAGAGAACTTTAAAGACGCACAGGTGACAAGTTCGTTTAATACCACATACATCCAAAAATACTAGACGCAACACGCAATATGTGTGCTATATCGACGGCGCCATGTTTTTTTAGCGTTCCGCAGATTAGACCGCCACTTACTGCAACTTGAGTGCTCCTCAAATAGTTGGGTTATTTTTAACAACCGGCATGGCTTTGAACTCAACCACTAAAGGCGCGAGTTAAACCAAATGTTTAAGATTGCTTCGAATATGTTTTGTGAACTTCCGACTGAGATTCTTTCAAATGGAATGCTAACACCGGGTTGTATAAAAGTATATCTTATGTAAGAACTGAAGTGATTGAGAGAAAATAAAATCCGTAATCTTAAACATGACTGTATATACTACTAGCTCTTACCCACAACTTTGTCCGCGTGGAATTGTAACAATTCCAATTCAATTGGGCAGCATATTTTATTTTTTAGACTACTTTACAAATAAAACACACACAATCTGCTAGGACTCACTTTAAATTGCTTAATTTAATACATTTTTAATAAACTACTTTATTTTCTTTTTCCATCCCTTGCTAAAACATAAAAAATTTGCGGATTTGATATTTGCCCCATGAAGTTAGTTTGAAGAAGAAAAATTTTTTTTAAGTACCTACTACAAATACTGCTACTTTTTTTGAAGTAACTACTTCTACTAGTGTTCTATTTTTTTACAAACCCTACACAATGACAAGAAATTAAAAAAAAAAAACAAAAATAATTATTGAAGCAACGACTCGCCATCTGCATATTTCATAAATACAGATGAAGAACTAAAAAATCCTTATTTTAAAATATGATGATCTATGTAAATCCAAAAACAAGATATTTTTTATTGAATATGCAATTGAGTAACATTTTATTTTTTTAAATTTTCAGGGCGATAAAGGCAACGGAACAATACCATACAGCCTAAGATAAACAAAATAGATATTTTTTCGTCTGTTTCAATTCAACTGCAAATGTAAAGGTCTTATTTTAAATAGATTTGAAGTCGGTATTTTTCTTGATTCTATAAAAAAAAACTGAAGCTGTATTTGAAACAATATTCGAATATATTTGGCCAATTTAATTCAGAGTTGAGTGTTTACCGAATGCAAAACAGTCGCGTAGGCCGGATATGAAAGCACAGTTGAATAATATTGATGCTGAAGTGGCCACTTCACTGTCGAATAGCAATTGGTTTCAAATTTATTGCGAACCTACTATTGTCCTGTAGCTTTACTCGAGGAAAATGTATTTCGCTGTATAATGTTAAACATAGTTATTGTAAGTAATTATTTAAAACGTCTCAGAGCAGGTTGTTTTCCATCAATTAGTGAATTAATTAATAGTTAAAAAAAAAAATACGTTTCATATAGAAAACTGAACTAAAAAATACAAAAGAGATTTAAAATAAACATTAATTCCTACCTTATAGACGATAGATGAAAATTGTATACATTAACAAAATACTTATTTTTTATGCAAATTGAAAAATGGAATAATTTTATCAAATTACTGTATTGTCATCCATTCTCGAAAAATCTACGTAGTTTGAGCGAATCGCGCCCAAATGAGTCGATTACAAGCAAACATACATACAGATGAAGCTAATAAAAAGCGTGTAAAAATAATTAAAACAATTAAGATACGGACTCCTTCAATATCCGTGGACAACAAAAGCTTATTCTATATTACATTGAAACCACAACGAAATATTTAATAAATATTTATTAGAAAATACATAAAAACGAAAAAATTAAGTGATAAATAACAAAGTACAGTAGAAAAGTACAAAAAAACTAAGAATAGAATATTAGGAAAGATTTCTCGAGTGTAGTTTGGGCCAAATCTGATCGCCTGGTGCTCTGGTGAAGGGAAGAACCTGAAAAGAGAATAAATATATATTAAAGAGCAATCCAAAAATATCTCTTTTCTTTTTGTTAAGGACAGTCGATGCTGACATTAGATATACTGTGAGGAAACTTAAATATGAGTGGACACATTGAGGAGTACGAAAGCAGGCAAACGTTACAAAGGTGTCATCGAGAGGAAGGATGGAGAAAGGAAAGGGAATAAAAAATATTTTAGGAAGAAAGGTAAGGATCAATTAACAGTTATGGTGAACAGATTAAGAGTGAAATCGACAAAGCACTAAATATTGCATCAGCGTAAACCTAATATTAAATTTCTGAGATTAATATCCATAAACTCACAAACAAACTGACAGAATTATGGTTTTGGGTTGGTAACGTTAGTACAATATTCTGTATAAAAATGATTAAACAGTATTAAGTATGTTTGGCACGTTTACGATATTATTATTTTTGAAGCAGACTTGAAGTTAAGACGCGAAATATTTGACAGGAACTTGTGGTAAATAATAAGAATCACTATAGCAATCAAGATATTAAACTTACATAGATAACTATGTCCAGTTCTGCAATGATGCTTCCAATCAAAGCTTTAAAATTCGGTCTTCAATTTCATTCTAATTGTTCAATGATCATCACCATTTATCTGATTATGGCTCATACCACTCGTGAAATATAGAAAAGAAGACAAAGATATGAGTATAACGGATAGGTATATTGTTTTATATGCTTAGTTGTTCTCAGCGCTTACGTAGCTGCCTGCATTTCCAGAATTTCCTGCTAAACCTGCGTTATATAAGCCTGCACCGCCTGCTCCAAGACTGGAACGACCACTGTGACCTGCAGATTGGCTATTCACACCATCATCGTCTGCACTGTAACCTCTTCCAGCTCCTAAACCTTGTCCAACGAGTCCATGACCGGAGATTCCTTGTCCAGATAGTCCTTGCACAGAGCGTCCTTGTGCAGATAGTCCTTGTCCAGAGACTGCTTGGCTAGAGAGTCCTTGTCCAGCATGTCTATGTCCTGCGAGTCCTTGGCCTGCGAGTCCTTGGCCTGCAAGTCCTTGTCCTGCGAGTCCTTGTCCTGCAAGTCCTTGTCCAGCGAGTCCTTGTCCTGCAAGTCCTTGTCCAGCGAGTCCTTGGGCGGAGACACCTTGTACAGAGCGTCCTTGTCCTGCGAGACCTTGTCCTGCTAGTCCTTGTCCTGCGAGCCCTTGTCCTGCAAGCCCTTGTCCAGCGAGTCCTTGTGCGGAGCGTCCTTGTACTGCGAGACCTTGTCCTGCGAGTCCTTGTCCTGCAAGCCCTTGTCCAGCGAGTCCTTGTGCGGAGACTCCTTGTACAGAGCGTCCTTGTCCTGCAAGTCCTTGTCCAGCGAGTCCTTGTGCGGAGAGCCCTGAATTTAATACTGCATTAACAGCATTTAAACTGGCTCCTTGACTATGTCTTCCTGATGCTGATCCAGAGTTCACGCTTTGGACACTTTCATCCTGCTCATCTGCGTCTTGTGACGCTCCAGATCTGTAGTAACCGAGATGACTGTACCCGTAATTGCCACGGTTGGCATTAGCCATGGCATGAGCGACTGCGTTAGCGGCTGCCTGCGCTGAAGCAGGTCTGTATCTTGGTCTATAACCGGGATAACCATATGCTGACCTTCCAGCGGCCTCTACAGCAGCTGAAACATCGTCATCGTCATCACTTACGCTTCCGCTACGGGACAAACCGTTATCAATATAACGAGAAGGAAGATTTTGTAAATTCACGTTGCCGCCATAAGGGTTTCTGTGGACTAGTCGGGCGCCGCTTCGGCTTACTGCCTCGGCACTATCGTCATAGTCGGCACTGGCAAGGTTAGCTCCCACAGCTCCACTATGGCGTGATACTCCACTTCCAACCCCTGATTCAGCATTATACTGAGCTTGTGGCTTGCCATGATGCACGACAGCGGCTTCTAAGGCATCGCGGTCTACATTGTATGCGTTGGTAAACGCGCAGAGTAAAGCAACTAAGAAGATTGGCGACATTTTGAATATTCCTGAAAAAAACAACTTTTTAGTATCAACAAAAATGATACATATTTTAAATGAAATAATTGCAAAAATTTATGGAGCTGTTTGCTTAGTATTAAATCTACTTCTTTTACTATGTTAGCTCTATCAACCGATGAATACAAATAGAACACTAAAGATCCTTTAGAGATAATCCGCTTTTATTGGTAATGCCCATCACATTTCCTCATTGTGAAAACTGGAAAGTACTGGAACTTGCATCCAGATGGTGAGAATTTTATATAATTTTGAAATCGTACAGACAAGTGTGATAATAGGATAACTGAAGCAGTAGGATCAATTTCCATCTGCTCTTGGAGACTTGTGAGTTACCTAATGGTAAGAGCAACACCGGAGGAATCACAATTGTATCTGTTATTATGATGATCTAGCGCATATTCAAGGTACCGGCGAAAAGAACAAAGAAATGAACGTAGTTCCAATGTTTTATTGTACATGAAAGAAAATTACTTGATCTTACGACAGGATAAAAACAATTTTCTGGAATACTTCAATTGAAAAGAATTACTTAAAACCCTTGTGTGTTAAAGGTTGCTATAGTGTAAGTTACTAGACCACAAATTGAAAATGAAGGGATAATCCCCAGATTATTAAATGAGTTAATTTAATTGCAATGATGTATAGTAAATAGCAAGTTGAGTTTTTTGAGCCCGTTCTACTGAGATATGCTTTTTCGAATGGTAATGTTCAAAAAGTACCTGGAACCACCTACTTTAATTAAAAATATTTGATTGAAGCGGTGGAAAACATTCGAGGAGACCAATTTAAACCTAAGCAGTACGATCACATAGTTCAAGATGATACACGGGTTTAGTAAGCCAGGGAGCAGAGTAGAAGATAAACTGATCCAATTGTAAATTGTTACTTAGACTAGAACCAGGGTGTTTCAAAACAAACGCTTAGTTTAGCCCAGTTTTTCTATAGCAAGAAGGAAATTTGAAATATGATGAAATCACTTACCTTCTGCGTAGAATGCGCTGAATGATTCCACCAAGAAAACCACCTCTTTTATATACATACAAATCAGCGTGCAATAAATTTGCCGTAGTTTAATTTATAGTTTAGATTAGATTTGAGATGATGTAGCGAATGTGATGTGACAGAAATAATCTTGATTTCGCGTTCAGTTTTGCATCGCTGTTGTACTCGTAATCATTAAAGGTATACTTATTACTATGTAGGTTATTTGTACAATTCGTGCTACAGATGTTTTTTCTCTGTAATTCATTAAGTATACTAATATGAAACTGAAGATTATTCTTATATGTTGGAACGTGCAGTCGGATTTCAATAATTCCTAATATTTATGATGACCACATTCGTGATGTTTAGTATAAGCTAACACTAGGCTGACACTATAATAAAACAACATAATTTAGAGAACAAACTGATTAGATTCGCTCAACATCAGCTTATAGACAACATATAAACTTAAAATAGAGTATTATAGAGTATATATGTACTATGTATAACTAAAATTACATTGTATTGACAGATAGCATTAATGTGTTTTTTTTTTTACTGAAGACGAGTATAAGCGAGCATACATACGGGTAACCCGATGGTATGTAATTACCACGGCCCATTTAATTTTGAAATCCGACAACAAATTAGTACTCGTAGGTGGCAGACGAGGATCGAACCGGGGCCATCGTGGTAAGAGTCGTCGATTCTACCTATTTCACTACAGATGCTGTGTTTTTTTGATGTGGCCAGTTGTAAATAATACATTAGTATTTCTGAGACAGATGAAGACATTAAGTAATAAATGGGCGATATAAGTGAGAAGAGTACTTAAACTGTTGTGTAGGTAGGTTCATATTAAAATTTAATAAAATAAATTGAAGAATTTAAAAAAAAGTTATAAAAAGTGTCACAGGATTTCGTTGGTCTCATTTTACCAGTGGGAGGCTTGCACACGAAGCCGGCCACATTATGGGTACCACAACGGCACCTATTTCTGCCGTGAAGCAGTAATGTGTAAACATTACTGTGTTTCGGTCTGAAGGGCGCCGTTGTGGTACCCATAATCTAGCTTCGCTCTATGCGTTATATTCAGAGGGCAGGTTCGAATCTGGTAAAGATTCTGGAAGAATCTGGAAAGATTTCTTGGCATTACTCTTGATTCCAAATTGCAGTGGGGCCCCCATATTGAAGGATTGGCGAATAGGCTTAGTTCTGCAGCATATGCGGTTAAGAAAATTAGACGGTTAACTGACATAGATACGGCGAGATTAGTATACTTTAGTTATTTTCATAGTATTATGTCCTATGGTATATTGTTATGGGGCAGTGCGGCCAATATTAATACTTTATTTGTGCTGCAGAAGAGGGCTATTCGCGCGATTTATAACCTAGGTCCTAAATAATCATTAAGAGAAAAATTTAAAGAAATAAACATTTTGACTGTTGCTTCTCAATACATTTTTGATAATGTTTTGTATGTTCATAAGCACATTGAGGAATTTTCTAGAAACTGTGACATTCATAATGTTAACACGAGGAACAAACATAAACTTGTTGTGCCTACTACTCGGTTGGGTCGAGTTAGTAACTCTTTTGTTGGGCGATGTATATGCTTCTACAATATGATTCCAGAAAATGTACAAAACAAATGTGTTACGAAATTTAAAAGAATTGTTAAAAAACGTTTGTGTGGGAAAGGTTATTATAGCATAAACGATTTTCTTAATGACACCACGGACTGGGAATAAAGCGAACACCCTCAGGCTCTTTCATTATAAATGTTTATTGTACGATATTACATTGTAATCCATATTTTATATTAAAAAAAAAGCCCGCTGAGTTTCTTGCGCCCATTCTTCTCAGGTCTGAGGCAGTCTCTTTTGAATGGGTGGTAGATTTTGACGTTCAATAAGTGATTTTAAATCCTATTTTGAATAAACATATTTGAATTTGAATTTGAATTTGAATTTAATATATAAACGAATAAGTATTAGGAAAATAACTAACAAATAATAACAATTTCATTAAGAACAGTAAAATATTGGCTTATAATGTAGTTGTTTTTATCTATTCTGTGCTTTCAGCCAGATTGCCGAGAAGTCTACTAGTAGGGAGGGTGGATGCAGGAAGCCGGCTAGATGGCTTCCATAGTGGCTTCCTGTCCTACTTCCAAGTAGTAGGACGCCGTAGCTAGTTATTATAATTCAAATTCAAATATAATTATTGAATATAGGATTTAAAATACTTATTAAACGTCAAAAACCGGTCGCCAAGTGATTTGATTGATGAAATTTGGATTGTTCAATCCAATGGTTCAATCAGTTGAATATTTTGTCAGCTCGTCTCATATTTCTCTCATGTATATCTCTATATATATACTAGTGGAACCGACAGACCTGTCCTGTACGCACGTCTTAAATTTGAAAAATCGGTCCAACCGTTAGGAGGAGTTCACTAACATACACATGAGGAGAATTATATTATATAGACGGAATTGAGAATCTAAACCAATATCAAATTCACTGGAACACACAAAAAAAATCATCAAAATCTGCCCAGCCTTTTAGGAGGTAGTTCAATTGTGAATCTAAACCATTCTCGAATCCACCTCAAGACACACACCAATCTCAAATTCACTGGAACACACAAAAACATCATCAAAATCGGTCTAGCCGTTTAGGAGGTAGTTCAATTTTGAATCTAAGCCATTCTCGAATCCACCTGAAGACACTCAGAAAGTTATATCAAAATCGGTCCAGCCGTCTAGGAGGAGTTCAGTGACATACACACGCACACAAATTATACATAAAAAGGTAGAATAATTAAAGAAATGTGCGTTAGTTATTGAGGTGATCATCTATCACTTGAGCCCCATGGTGACAGATATTAGAAAATCTATTAATTATATTATAATATATAACTAGCTGCAAACGTCTTATTGCCATATAAATTATTTCTAGTGAATATAAATAAAAAAAAGTACCTTATTGTTAGTGTGCGGAGATGTCGCCTCTAATTCAAAGATAAATGGAGCGCTATAGACAACTTGTAAGATAGATAGGGATAAAAATAGTTTACGCCCTATTCTCAAACCTACCGAATATACACAAAATAACGGAAAAACAACCGACTTCAAAAAAAAATATTCCAAAACAATAGATATAATATGCACTAAAAAGTATGAAAATAATAGCCTATTGTTATACAATCTAATTAATTAATCAAATAATATCAAATAGATTCTAGTAACGATTATTGTTATTTTTGGAGTCGGTGTCAGCCAAGGTAGATTTTCTCTTACACACGCACGCACACATACATACACACTCTCCCTCTCATGCATACACACACACACATTTAGCTTTATCCTTTTGATTTTTAGAGCTTTTTAGTCACTGTGTAACCAGCGATCCACGACCAAAACTTATGTATCCCCTGTATTTTTCAGTTTTCGCTGTATTGTAATTTTGGTTGTTGGTGAGAAAATAAAGCTATTATTATTATATTTGTTACAAAGTTATAGGTGAGATGTGTTTGAGTCGCACTCGCGACGTGAGGAGGCAACAGTTTTGAGGTAACAAACAAAAAAAAGTACCAACGAATTGAGAACCTCCTCCTTCTTTGAAGTCGGTTAAAAATTCATAAAAATCAGTGAAGCCGCTTCGGAGGCGTTGGGTGGCAAACACCGTGACACGAGAACTATATATATTAGATTAAACCATTAACTATATGAGGTATCACCCTACAGCTGTTTGTTTTCACTTGGTAGAAAGTAAAATACAACTGCCAATCATCCGAAATACCAGTCAGAAGATTCACGGCCGGTCTTTAAAATATATCAGTGTTATTTATGTTTTAATGGTTGATATTGCAGCGATATATTGTCGAAAGTAAAGCAAACATATTTCAGTATATTATAAATAGCGATATTGTGAATATATTCAAAAAGGTTTTTAATTTTTTGTAAGAAAAAGAAGTTTAGCGTACCGGACAGACTTCTTGTCATGTCCGATAAATACTACTTAACGAAAATTCCTGTTTTATGTATAAAATTACAAAAAAAAAAACAATAAAACATATAATATTCCATAACATTATGCATCGTTTATTTAATTTATTCAAGTAATATTAGATACACTATTAATCTTACACATATCATTAATTAATTATTATAAACTTTAACCAGAATTAAAAAGGGTATGCGTGTAATCTTTACGCGCGATTGAAGTAAATTATCTGAAAGCTCATAGACAAAATATGTTATTTTCGTTTGCCCTTGTTTGTCCCACCTATTCTAGGATATCCAGTATATAACAAATATTCTTAAAAAGTTGAAAGACAAGAAGATTTAATTTATATCATTAATTATATACTTACTTTAATTAAAGTTGTGTTATTAATAAATAATTAAATAAAAAGAAATTGAAGGTTAAATTATTATTATAACAAATATTTCTATAACGTTGTTATATGAATATTATCGAATATGGTTGTATGGGCTCGAACCTTTTGCCTGTCCAATGCACGAAGAAGAATTAACAAATGTCGGAAACGTCAGACTGAGAACTTTTATTTATTATTTATCACAAAGTAGTCTTAAATAAACAAAAACACTTGGAGATTAACATTTTTTTTAAACCATTAAATTAAACAACATTAAAAAAACGGTTAATAATTGTTTCAATTGACTTTTTTCTGCCGGAAGTACTAACGTAACTTCCGTTAGAAAAATATTCTGAGCTACCCCCAAGTCACGCTAAAGAAGTTTTACTTCAAAAATTTGCAAATTTAATACAAACAGCTGAAAAATACAAATACAACAATAAAACATATTATAGCTGTGAAGATGTTATATGAATGTTATCATAAGAAACAAGCATAAAACGAAATTAATTATTTTTTTACATAAGTAGTGCTTCTGATAATTAATTAAAACAAATTAAATATAAATTGAAAATTGAGGTGTGAAAGAGCTGAGTTGCAGATTGAACAAGTGAATAGACGCTGAGGCTGAACTTCGATTGTCTCTAATTTAATATTTTTATTGTTTTAAGTAACACATATTCTAATATTATTGTAATTAGTGATTTGTGTAATAAATAATAATTTTTAAAAAGACCTTTTATGATCGTCCGAACATAACTCACGACACCAATTTTTATAATCTTTTATGTGGAATCTAGAGACATACACACGTACAGAACAATTAGTATTTGGCTAAGACTTATAAAGCGCACTTAGACTTTTCCCAGACGTTACTTGCGTAAAACTTAGCTGAGTGTGATAAAATGCGAACTTGACTTTTGCATTGGGCTGTCTTAGTTTAATACATATGTCTACTGTGTTTAAGTTCCGTATAGTTTCAGCTGTCAAATGATCATACTCAGCTAAGTTTTATGTAAGTAAAGTCTAAGCAAAGTCTTTGTACGCTCTATTTATCTCAGCCTATTAATATATAGCCGTAGGTTCATAGAATTATACTACACCAGTGGGAGGCTCCTTTGCACATGATGCCGGCTACATTATGGGTACCACAACGGCGCCGTGAGTAATGTGTAAACATTACTTTGTTTCAGTGTGAGACCATCTTACGTCTCAAGATGCGACGAGAGAGCGCAATTGTAGTGCCACCGAGATTTTTTGGGTTTTTCAAGAATCCTGAGCAGCACTACGGATCAATTACCATCAGCTGAACGTCCTACTCGTCTCATCCCTTATTTTTATCAAAAAAAAAATATGCAAGCCCCTGTTCATTAAACAGTTCATAATATAATAACCCAATCAACACGTCGTAGTCGTCACGTGCTCGTTTCGTCACGGGCTCGCTTCCCACGGTGCACCGCCCCCCGTGTTACAATCCGTCACGGATTCGTCACGTTGAGGCATCGTCACGTATGTCTCACGATAAATTGCCTACTTTTCATGTCGATACTTTTACAATACAAAATAAGGCTGAGGTATACAATTCGTCGCGTATATTCGTTCATAACTTACTTCATGCCGGCTAGACCATTTGAGATGGGTCCCAATATGATTATTTACTTGGTTCAGCAGTTTTCGAGTAATCTGTAAAATACCCTCTTGTGGAAGTCAAAGGACGTTAAAATGCAGTCAATTAAATACGACGTCCATATGGTACAGTGCTTAGTGACCTTGCCTGTTGAGGTTTAGAGGTTCCAGGTTCGAATCACGGTAGGTGCATTTATGTGATGAAATTGCATGTTAGTTTCCGAGTCATTTAAAGTTATGTATATCGTATCTTGCCCTCATAGTACATGCTAGTTTAGGGCAAGGTAATTTGTGTAAAAGCGTGTCAATATTATATACAAAAATTTAATACATAAAAGTTCTAAAAGATCTCAGTTTTTTGATAAAAAAGTTTTATGAAATTGGTTTAGAGCTAAATTTTTCAATGTGTGAACGCTATTACAAGTGTAGTGAACCTCGCAAGTTTGACGTACATAATTATTATTAGAAAACATACAATGCTTATGGTCTATAAGGACCGCCGCCACACAGAAGTAAGTATGCATACACAGACTGACAAACTCAGTACTTTCCTTTGCATGCGGAAGTCGAACGTTAATAACATTATGAAAATTGTGCCAAGTATATCAAAAAAATACCAATCATTTTCTACCATCCTAAGTTTGTATGCTTTTTTGAAGGAATAATGGATAAAATCAAAGCTTGGATGTTCATGTAAAAAAGTTGTAGGTATGAGAGTATTTGTGGGTGTATATATTTATTTAATATATAAGTATTTTATAAATAAACTTCTTTTTTTTATGATAATAAGGGATGAGACGAGCAGGAAGTCCAGCTGATGGTAATTGATACGCCATGCCCATTACAATGCAGTGCCGCTCAGGATTCTCAAAAATTCTGAGCGGCACTACAATTGCGCTCCTCACCTTGAGACATAAGATGTTAAGCCTCATTTGCCCAGTAATTTCACCAGCTACGGCGCCCTTCAGACCGAAACACTGTAATGCTTACGCATTACTGCTTCACGGCAGAAATAGGCGCCGTTGTGGTACCCATAAACTAGCCGTTCCCGCCCGCTTTGCTGGGCCAATTTTAAAAGGAAATAAATTAAATTTTATTAAGGAACGTTGGAATTCAAAAAATAAGTAGGTAGCCATAAACCATCTAGGATAAATTTCGCATCGAATGGTGGTAGTTTCATGTCAATGCGATCAGAGATTCAGGCGTGATTGAGCCTCAAACAAAGACCATTTTTCATTATATATATAGAAGAGTGTGAGAATTCATGTGTATTCCTTTTTAAGGTAGTTTTCGACTAGCTGGGCGATATGTACCAACAAAACGTTTGATCCAATGAAGTTAGCGATCGGACAATTTTATTTTTTATGGCATTTTAACGTGAATCTTATACGCCCGTCTATCGCATTGGTCGTGGAATAGGAGTGAAGTTGAATCATCAATTTCAACTATTGCTTTCAAGTCAGGACCGACTGACCGAGTAGTCTAAGGCGCAAATTTAAGCACAGGTTCTCGAGAGGGAGAGCTTGAACCTCACACCTAAAAGTGAAACCTATAAATATTTTTTTTATTACATTTGAAGTGAAAACTTCTTTTGCGGCGTTGAGCACTTTTCTTGAGACACGTGACCTGATCGTAAATTCGTAAGAGAGTCGTTGAAATTATAGATGAAAGTTGACTTTTCTGAAAGATAACTTTTTAATTTAAAAAAATAATTGTAATATTTCTGAAGTGTTCAATTTTTTAAAATTTTAAATTTCAATTTTTGTGTACTTTAGTCCAATAAATGAATATTGTATTTAACCACATAAATGCGAAAACTTTTATAATGATAAAAAAAGCAATTCGTGTGAAATTATTCCCTAACCGTTATTCCGTTAATGTTCAAGTTTTCACTTCTGCCAGCACTCCCGGAGTGTAACCCGTTTTTTTATTTTATGATTATTCATGCTATATGTATATAAAAAGTATATAAAAATTTGTTTCTTTTTTCCTTCGATTATTATGCTCATATTAATAAATTATTTTGTGAAAAAATTAATGCTTTTTAATTTAGTAAAACCGCCAATATTAAGTTTTTTTTTAAGTATTTTAGTAATAATAAACATTCAATAGTAGAAGTATCTAATATATAAAAATCTCGTGTTATGGTGTTAAACTTTGAACTGCTCCGAAATGGCTTGACCGTTTCTCATGAAATTTTAGTGCATATTGGGTAGGTCTGAGAATCGGACAACATCTATTTTTCATCCCCCTAATGTTAATACACACGTTTTTTTTTTAGTTTTTGACATTTTTTTAAAAATTTGTTTGATTATGAGTCAGCATTAAAAAATACATACAACTTCAAATTTTCACCCATCTACGATCAACAGTTACTTTTGTATCGCGATTTTAATATCGGCAATACAACGTTTGCTGGGTCAGTTACTTTAAAAATAAATGAAGGCTGTGCATACCTATAAGTTTGATATATAAGTATTAAATATAAGAAATGTTACATTATAAGTAGTTATGATATTAATTGTATATCTAGATATAAGCCTTTTTTAATAAATAAATAAATTATAATTTCAGAATGAGCAACAGTTGAATATTGGGCTGGGGTATTTGTTTCAATTTTAATTTTTAATTCAATATAAGAATTTCATATACCTACTTCCCAATAGAATAATATTATTAATAGCCTATTTTATACCTATCTTAGTAATATATGTATAGTGTTATGATATTTATAGTTCCATTTGGGCAGCTTTTAAGGAAATTGTCTGAGGTGCGCCCCTTTGCTTCTAATTACACTTCGGGACATAGTATTGTAACGATAATATAATATCGCATAGTGAATAAATGTAACACGAGTATTACATATTTAAATAAAGCACTTATTAAAGGATTAAAATGCGTGTAATTGTTACTGTGTTTTTACTCTAGTTTTTGTGTATAAGTTACATTTTAATTATTATTATAGCTAATCCGGTGTTTCGTGACCTTTTTGGAGCACGTTTTCAGTGGGACTTATTTAAATATGAATATTGTATTGTTAGGTGTAAACGCGGGTTATAATAATAAAGGGAGTATTGATTATAGATACTTAGATTATGAGTTTTATGTTTGGGTTTTGATCAATATTTAGAAGAAAATTTATTGAAGTAGGCGTTACTATGCGGAAATCCATAATTATACAAATGATTTAAGTTTTCTTTAGTGTTAATTCCGCCAATATTTGTTTATCGAGACACGTCCTGAGGATGCCTCGTGTAGAGGCGAAACACGTGTCGAATTGCTTAAAAACAAATATTGGCGGATTTAACACTAAAGAAAACTTAAACCATTTGTACAATATTTAGAAGAGTTAAGCAATAGTTATGTATGCAACTGACAAGGGATAAGCACTAGACTAATCAAGTTATTTAGCGAGAGCTATTTATATATTTAGCCTTATTTTATTTATTATTATATTATAGCATTGTTGTTAAAGCAGTAAGTGTTACAATATAAATGCACGGCGGTGTACGCCGAGCTAACACAATCACAGCAGTACGGCGCAGCGGTCCCTCGTGACTCGACATTTTCAACTAAAATATTCGAAACAGAATATTGTTTAATGGAAGACGGTGGGTTCGTAGTAATTTCATTATCTATATTACGGTGATGCCTAAAAAGTTTTCAGGCAACTTTTGGGTTAATTCTGGTTTTAAGCAATTTGTAATCTAAATTATTATTCAAAGAAATCTTAATACAGAGGTTATGATGCCCGTCCCAAATATTATGTTTTATTATGATTATACGGTATACATAATAATTAAATAAAAACTGAGACTTATATTGAGATAGTATAAAAATAAAATATTTTCAGCTAAAACTTTACTATAAAAATCTTCTTCCTTTTCGTTACACTCTTGACAGAGCGGTTATGGTAATTTGGGGCAGATGTGATTCGCCTCACGAGCATTTGCCACTTTTCCCTGCTGGCCGACAGCCTGGTACACTCGTTCAATGGACCGCCCACGGCAGACTTAATTTGGTTGGTCCATTGCATGGGTGACCTTCCTCGCCCTCTGGTGCCCTCTACTTTGCCCTGCACGAAAAGGCGCTCAATGGACTCACTCTCGCGCAGGGAGACGTTTCCTAAGAATGCGACTCTGTACTAGCACCGAAAGGCGTTGTTTTATACCAAGTTCTTGGAGAATGGAGACGTTGGTGCGAAACTCTCAGCATTCCCTCTAGTACCACTCCACAGCATCAATTTTCTTTTTCTCGACTTGTCGTAAAGTCCACGTCTCTGCAGCATACAAAAATATGGGAAAAAGTGTCTAACTATATATTTTACTGTCTCGTCATTCGTCTTTGTGCCTCTTTGGACAAATGCCTTCTACTGTTAGTTGTGACTTTTCTACTCTTGGCCATGTACTAATGATGATGCCTTCTCTTCCAAAAAAAGGAAGAGAAGTTTAAGCGAGCGTACGGGTAATCGGATGGTAAGTGATCACCACCACATTCGTTTGCAACACCAGACTTTTTATTAGGGGAAAATCTTATGGGTTCGCGTCACCAACATGCCCATGACTAACGCACGCGATAAATAAATACATAAAAAAATAATTGGATATTTTTTTTTTTGGATGGATGATATAGCATGTGAATGCGTCACCGACACGATACTCATAGCAGTATATCTGTAGTTATACAGCTGACGTATTAGTGCTGTGTATACTGAATAGATTTAGTAAAAAGTTCAATTTGTATATCCTGTGCATTGTTGACAGTGACATAATGTTTCTGTTTGAATTATTGAGAATGAGTTTTAAAAATAAATTTAAATTAATAATTTATTTTCAAATTTTATTACTAAAAGTTCTAAGTTTTCACTCTATCGGTCTCTGCAACTGCCAACTTTATATTTTTTTGTTATATCTTGTGATCCGGTACATTAAGAATTAGGTTTTGACATTTCCATTTCCACTTTAAGGTATGGTTAGGTACAGTTGCACTTTTTGATTGATGGTCTTTAATCTCTATGGATGACGTCACCATCTCAACGCGCGGCGGGTACTCGTATAATGACTGTGTCACTGACCCCAAGACAACACTGAATAGAGACCATTACAGCCATTGTTCCGTTTACTTTAAAAGTGTTTCAATGTATTTGTAAGTAACTGGCCATTGTTATATACAAACTTAATTTACTATGGTGACGTTGCTGATGACTTGAGTATGGCGGAAGTTAGCAAGTTAAGTTTTTTTTTTGTTATATAAGAGGGGCAAACGGACAAAATGCTAACATGATGGGAGGTGTTAAGGCAACCGCCGATTTTCATCAGCAACAAGGGTCAAGGGATGCGTTGCTGAACTTTAAGTTGGGAGTATGCACTAATCTTGAACATCCCTAATTCGTGTTTTTTTTTTATGAAAATAAAACTAGACTAGCAGGACGTTTAGCTGATGGTAATTGATACGCCTTGTCCATTACAATGCAATTCCGTAGGATTCTTAAAAAGCCCCAAAAATTCTGAGCGGCACTACAACTGCGCTCGTCACCTTGAGACATAAGATATTAAATCTCATTTGCCCAGTAATTTTACTAGCTACGGCGCCCTTCCGACCAAAACACAGTAATGCTTACACATTGCTTCACGGCAGAAATAGGCGCCGTTGCGGTACCCATAATCTAGCCGGCATCCTGTGCAAAGGAGCCTCCCACTAATAAGTATTGGTTAAAGAAAACTGCAGACAGGTTAAAGTAATTGATTCCACAAAGTGGCTGTGCGAGGCCAATTTCTTGCAAAACACGCGGTTGTAGAATTTAAGATGTCGACATGATGCGGGTGGAATTTTGAATTTTGTCGTAGGTAATGTCCGGTTGTGGAATTCGGCTAATGGTATCAAAGTCAAAGTCAAAAATACTTTATTGACATAAATTCAACAGATTGCTCGTCAACGTCAATCACTAAAAATACAATACAATTTAAATACATGCTAATTTCACAAAAGCTTACATACACATATATTTTAATAATAATACAGTCCAGTAAAATAACACAAGGTTGAACCAATAAAATTTATAAAAAGTAATAACTATAATTCTAATTATTACTACTATACAACTATGATATCAACCCGAACAGCTCCTCTGAGATTCCACAATAATATAGTTCTTATAATGTTTTTAAACTACACATATTATGTTAAAGTAAGTTAAGTTGAATATTCATACATTGATTTTTTTGTTTATAAAGAGTGTCCTGTAATTGGCTGTTAAATCTAATTTAATCTATCTAATTTTAGGACTTTTTTGTAACATTTACTTACGCCGTTGGTCTTAAATCAGACATAGAAAGCGACCTCTTCGAGTCAACGCTTAGCCGAACGAATATTCCATACGACTTAGGGACCTTCAAGTCATACCATAGATTATGTAAAATGGTCGCACTCTCAACTTTAAGGCCGATAACGCTTGTCTTGTGGTTGCCCCACCACTGTTCTTTCCCTTTTGCCCCCTCTTATATATGTAGTATAAGGCGCAAACACCACACTAGGAAATTTATTTCAGAATACTGTTGAAAGATAAAACTTTACATCTTCTTACATATCTTTTCTGTGTATATATATAATGAAAATTGTCTTTGTTTGAGGCTCAAGCGACATGAAACTACCACCATTCGATTCGAAATTTATCCTAGATTGTTTATGGCTACTTATTTTTTATTGTATTGATAAAAAGATGAATAAAATTTAATTTATTTCCTTTTAAAATTCGCCGCAGCGAAGCAGGCGGGAACGGCTACTTTACTTATATAAATATTCGTATGAATAGCTAACATCCTGTTGATAATTATGGTATTATATTAAATTTGTGTCTTGTACCTAGTGCGAAATAACGTTTGGCAACAGCATAGTACACAGAGTTTCACAAAAATGCGAAGCTATAATTTAATTAATGGAAAGTAGTTAGAAAAACAGTTGTTCGTAGGGTGGTAGCTTATTGGTGAGGGTGGTAATAATCATAATCTGGTAATGTAAGCAGCAATAAGCCGATAAGTTGGATGTGTGGCCAGACCAGGGACGGACTTGAAATCAAATAATAATGGGTATATTTATTTATTTTAAGCGCTAATCTAAATTATTTTTGAGATTTAAAAAGTACAATGAATTTCACATTTTTCATTGATTAGGGACGAGTCTTTACGCAAGGTGGATTTTTGTGAGTATGTTTGTGACTAAATCCAAAACCATCATAAATAAAAAAAACACTCACTTAAAATACAGTATTAATATCGGCTCTAAGAATCTAATTAATTAATCTAATTCTAGTAACGATTATAGTTATTTTTAAAATCGGTGTCCTCCCCCCGCGGCCCCACTCTCGCCTCTCGCCTACTCAGGTCGCTCGTGCGCCTCAAGCACATCTCACCTATAACTATGTATGTAGTTTACAAATCTACCTTGACATCAACTCCAAAAATAACAATACTCGTACCTAGAATTAGATTGTATAAAAATTATTAAATCTAATTTTTGGATTACCTAATTTCTTTCGGGTGAACAGCTTACTCACCTCGTCACTTCATATGATGAAAAAGAAAGGAATGTAAAATTTAAATATGTTAGTATTAAGCGTAATTCGCCCCTGCACGTTTACTCACAAGCAATTTCCCTAATGCATTCGTGTTGCACATTGCAATGTAAAGTCACTTCACACAAACCACAGACATGAAATATTCATGCTTCTTCAGACAGAATTATTGAAGTTATTGGACAGGGTTATGCTGTATGTAATAATAAATTTTATTACTCTTATATCTTTGAGAATTTAAAATTCAATTCCGACGAGCTTTTTGGCCGAAAATATTTGTATTTAGTGTGGTCGAATCACAGCTAACGTGCGGACGCTCCGTTTAATGTAAATATGGTAAAATAGCACTTCTAGGACAAATTACACGTTAGGGATTCTTATTTTATAACAATAATGTTATTGTGAATATTTATTCACAAAATTATGGTTAATATTTTTGTTAGGTTAATTTGTTACGAAACAGTTGAATTTACGTAGCATTGTCAATTGGACCTTACGTTAAGGCGGTAAGGTGCTATTTGCATTAACCAAAATATCTATTATGACGTAGACAGTTTTAAATGTAAAGTCAGTATGGAGCTGTATACTCAGGGCAATTATATTATACCTATGAATATAATCTGAACAGTATATATTAAAAAATATGAATATGAGTATATTATCCTGATTTTATATGAGAAAAAGTGACGAGACGTACAAGACGCTCATCTTATGGTAAGTAATACGCCAGGATTAGCACTAGCCTAAAAGTTGTTTCATTAGCTACCGCCCTCTTCAAATAAAAACACAATAATGCTTGCACATTACTGCTTCGGCTGGAAAAAACTTCGCTGTGGAACCCATTTAGCCAGCATCCACTGCAAAGAATTCTTCCACTGTTAAAAATTGATTGTGCCGAACATTTTTTTTATAATTAGATGTGCTGAGATGGGGATGGGGTTGCTATAGATTAATCGCTGAAATTCCGAGCAGATTTCGCTTGACCTTGAGACATAGGAGAAGGATGGTAAGTCTCAGTAGCCCAACCTCGGTAGAAAACGCACCACTGTGGTATCCGTAATAAGGAAACCCGTACTAAAGAGTCTGGTAATACATTCTCACCATAGTATTGCCAACAGGATGTACGCGCTTTACTTTGTGTTGCGTAGATTAACATATTTTTTGACGCTTTGTCGATAAAGATAACGGAGAAAAAAGGTTTTAATGTACCCTTAATGAAGCCCCATTCACATATGCCCCGACCTTAACGTCTTCATGTTGGACCAACATATAATCCACGTTGAATATTGTGAAGGAGGAGGTAAAGGCCTAGACTAAAGTTAAGAGTGGCTGAGGTTTGCTTGTAAATGTAGTTGGTTATAAATACATTATAACTATACTACGTACGAAAAATTGTGTCAGACAGACAAACAGAAAAATTGTCACACTCCCGCATAAAACAACCGCTGTCCCAATCGTAAATATTGTTGCGGTGTACGACGAATGATAGATCGCAATAATCGGGGGTTGTATTCCCTGTTTGTAGATATTATTAGCATTCTTAATGCTGCAAGATTAGGGGTAGAATAACATAATGTCATTAACTATGTCGAGATTAGTGGCTAACGTAACTAATAATGGTCTACTGAACGTTTTTCTGTATTCAGTACTCTTTCTAACGTTATAAGTATACATAAGTTTTGCCAACCGATAAGGCTTGACGGTCGTTAATTTACGATTAAGTTTTTGAGTGCTGTCGATTGATTCCATAAACATAGAATCTTAGATTAAGGATTGGTCTCCGCTGCGCTCCAACTAGATACTGTACTACCTAAGAACAATAGCTTTTTTATTACGGCAACTATATATTGTTGTGTACTGGCTATTTGTAAAGATGCTTGTGTGCGTCTTGACACTCATATAGCATCTTTCAAATTTTGTAACTTATATACGGTTCGTGTTATTTTACACTGAACAAAATAAAATACAAAATACTTACTGCTGATATGTAATCCCAGTGTCTTTCTTATTTCTTGTAGTATTATTTTTACAAAGTTTTACTACACAACCCAGGCATTTTAGTTTCAATTATTAGCAAAGATGATGATCTGGTCAACATCGCCGGAATACGCAGGACCGATCGTCGTAGAAATCTTTGGGGGCGCCTTTCTATAGCAGTGGATGTCTTCCAGCTGATGATGATGATGACTAATGAGCTAATGGAAAGCACTTTTCTATCCTCTGGGCGGAGTAGCAGCTTCTTTCTATTGACCACATACAACATAGAGCAGCTTGAATCGTCGATCAAGTCATCTGCAATGGGCTTGATTATTCGGCGTTATTTTGAGATGTGGTTTCGCTCTGCATCAGTAACATAACAGTGGCTGGAACTTTATTATAGAAGGGTAAATGTATACACTTCTATAATAAAGCCACTGTTCAGGCATTATCTATAAATAAATTTAAATGTTTTATAAAAAAATGGCTCTGTGTAAATCCTATTACTCCACTGCTGAATATCTAAATGATCGGACAGCCTGGGACTAGATTGTGATTATTTTATGGCGATAGAAATGACTGTACAATATTGTATATTTTTATTGAAAAAAGCTCAAAAAAATAATGCTGGGACAGTTTCTTGCGCCGCTTCTTCTCTCTCAGAACGCCATTGGTTTCCGAAGCGGTAGTAGAATCTAGTAGTTATTAGAAATGAAATCAAAAAGAATTCTAAAGGAATCAATTTTGAGAAAATAAATACCTTTCATGCCATCTTCTACCGCATTTATCACGATGAATGCTGAAAGGAGTGAGAGAGGAGGTGCTCGTTCGTTCTCTCACGCACGCTTTGTTTGTCTATGCACTAGTATATTGTAAGGCTATGATATCAATATGCCAATCTGAATTCTCAAATCCTTTTTTCAACAAACGAAGAGCCTCATGAAATTCTCCATGTGCCAACAGTTACGGAAGAAATTGATGTAATCGCGATCGTTATGTAGAAAGATTGTTAAAGCGCCCTGACGATCTTGCGGGACACTTCTCAGTCCCTGAACTCATTCCTTGTTAAAACAGAGACGTGAAATACTTTTCCCAGATGGTCAACTTGAAGACGGACTACACAAATGATAGGATCGTACTCCACTGTCAGTAGCATTCTACGCAATGGAAAGACCACTCTAGGCTATAGGGCTGATAACAAGATTATATCAGAAAATATATCTATGCATTGATATGGTAAAAAGCAAGAAATACATTGAAATATGTCGGTAATAAGTAATACTTACGGACTCGAACAATCTGACTCTAGTGGGAACGATGGAGTACAATCTCGCGAGTAAGGACCACCCACGTTATCAGCCTTATACTGCTCTCTGGTATCTCAAATCGATTCGATCCTGTTGGGAGCATGGACTAAGAATATATATAGGTATACTCTAGGTATAGCCGACCTCGTTAATGTGTGATTATTGGTTAATTCAGTCATCAGTCTACGTATAAGAATTTTTAGATTTTTTATTCTGTACTTATCGAGTGGCACTATAATTAAAGTTTCTATATCATTCGGTTGATAGATATGGAAAGGTACAACACTAAATTTCACAATCACTTTTCTAGATTGTCTCTTCATCATCATCATCAGCCGGAAGACGTTCACTGCTGGACAAAGGCCTCCCCCAAAGATTTCCACGACGATCGGTCCTGCGCTGCCCTCATCCAACGTATTTGGGCGATCTTGACCAGATCGTCGGTCCATTTTGTGGGGGGCCTACAAACACTGCGTTCTTCAGTACGTGGTCGCCATTCGAGGTTTTTCTGCCCAACGGCCATCTGTTCTTCGAACTATGTGCCCTGCCCACTGCCACTTCAGTTTCGCAATCATTTGGGCTATGTCGATAACTTGATTGTCCTTTACTCAATAGAAAATTGAAAGACGCAGTTATTCACATCAAAAGGACTGAATTAAGACCCTCGTCCTTTTTTCATTTAGATTAATAACTACTTATAAATTTTGAAAATATACTTGAATAAGTAATCTGAAATTTGATAACTACATCTTAGTTTTCTTTTACGAGAATGCGTTTTTTAATACTAATTAAACTACAGTTAGACATTTAGGCATATGTAGATTCAATAAATTCTGCCAAAATATAAAAATTTCGTTGTTAGTGGCTTGCTTTAATATTCAAGGTTAATGTTTGCTGAATACCATTTAAAAATATATAACTGTTTTCTCGAGTGAAATAATTTTAAACTAACCGGTTTCGAATATAATTAGACGGACAGACACGAGTTAGATATATGTATATGAACACATAACAGCGAAGACAATTGCTTGATCAAACAAAAGATAAATTGCCCCAATTATTAGCAACAATTTCAACTTCCGAAAGCATTAATGCTGCCAATGTGGATAATTTTACAATCGCCACCAATATGTCACTTTTATTACTCAATGTTTTATTGAAGTATAAGCTTTATTTCTCGTGAAATAAAGCTCTAAATTCGGTGATTTTCCTTTAAAGACACAGGATCGCTCTTATAAAATTCTGCAGACAAAAACGTTTTTATTTCATAAATCCAGCGCAATATAAACTTTAAAGTCAATAAAATAAGGTATAAAATATAAATATAAGTATATTCCAAAACAAAATGTAGCTACAAACACAGAGTATATTCAAAATCCAAGGCATAGAGTTCGGAATACTTTTTCGAAATTCGAAAATATAACAATGGGTCTATCATTTGACATTGACAGCGCGGCACGCGGCAAGCACGCGCCAACATGGCGCCGACTTTTGACAGTCATTAGAATGTTTTGTGTTGATTAGATTAATGTGCGGTCTTCGATTTCCACGACGAATGGGATGTTTTATTTATGGACGAATAAAGTTTTAAAAAGCTTTAATATTTCCTTTGCGGTGTGGAAGCAAAATGGCGATTTATTGATGGCAGCTCTTCGAAGATAAATATTTAAATTGAGAAAACATTTCTTCTTTTTTATATAGCTGTTTGTTTAGTGATTCGTGATCAACCACGCCCAAAATTTATTATTTTGAGATCAATTTTAGATTTCCATACCGACTTTGAGTCTTCGTCATCGGATGCCCAAATGAAAGTCATTTCTTGTATATAATGTAGTTTGTCATAGTTTCCATCATCATAAATTCGATTTTTTTTATGTAATAGAAAGGCAGATACCCGATTATTGGTAATCGTGTCTGCTCCGCACTATCTTGCAACACCAGAGAAACCGCACACAGAGTATTGCCGGCATTATAAGTTATAACGATTACGATGTTATTATTAGGTGTATGCGCTTTTAAATAATTCAAACCAACACTTCGATTGCTCTTATTACATAAAAGAATTTGGGACTAAAAAATAATATACCTATAATATTATGCGGAAATTAAATTTACGACTCGTTGCTGGTAATGCATGAACTCAATAGGCAAATTCACGATAGTGTTTGATACCAAAACTCCACTAAGATTTAGTTTTGTACCAATTTCAACAATGGTGAAATCACTTCAAGCTTAATATTGCTTACTCCCAACTTAAAAGCTGGCAACCGGCTTTTAACCAACCCCTGGTGGTTAACAAATAAATTATTGATTGCAATTTATTTTTGCAACTTATTTCCAATAATAATATTAATGAGACAAAAACGCTATTTGAACAATGCACAGTATATACACATTGAACTTTTCACTAAATATGGGGTAAAGCCCAGTGGCTAGTGACCCTGCCCACTGATCTAGAGGTCCCGGGTTCGAATCCCGGAATGTGCAGAATTTATATGATGAATATGAATGTTTGTCTCCGAGTCATAGATGTTTATTTGTATTTATGTATGTTTAAGTATATTGTATTAAATATATCGTTGTCTTACACCCATAGTACCTACAGGCTATGGTTAGTTTGGGGCAAGATAATTTGTGTAAGAGTGGGAGAATATTATATCATTACTAGCTGACCCAGCAATCGTCGTATTGTCATATAACATACTAAAAAAATCAATTATTAACATTTTGATGCAACCGATTCTCAGACCTACCAAATATATCGACTACAATTATTGTATTCGATTGCCAACTTGCAACTCTATATCGGATTGGTGGATGGAACAGAATATTAATAATGTTGTTCCTTCAATACGTCAGCTGTATAGCTACAGATATACGGCTATGAGCATTTCAGAGACGCGAACTCACTAGATGTCACCCATCCAAAAAGGTCTAACTATATATATTTATATTTAGGTAGAACTTAGAACTGGGAACATTTAAAAACTGAGTAGAAGAAACATACCCACAATCTATAGATATTTCAGAACACTTATTTTACGCAGTGGTACGACTTTTAGAATACTAACACTAATAAATACATTAATGAAACCTTCCTTCCATGCATTTCGCTTATCACTTAGATTCTCGAAAAACGACACATACCTACGTGCAATGTCCTCAGCGGGAACCCCTAATCCGTCTCTCGAAAGGTTGACGTCTGTAACAGAAGCTTGTACTTACAAAATCTACTATTTTAATATATTTGATGTGCCGACTAGTATTAGTTATTATATATTTTTTGTAAAAATTTTGGGATAACAAGTTTGTGTTTGTTCCTAGTATTAAGGCCATGATTATAATGGTTTCCATAAGTTCGTTTTTTTCAATGTGCCTATTTACATACAGTACAATATCAACAATAAATTGAGAGGTAATTACTACTAATTATGATTATATTATTTAAACAAAATAAATCTTATAACTATTATAATATTTACAATACTATGCCAGCATTAAAGAAGTCATCTGCGGGGAATTCTCCGCTCTTATTTACCAGCTGTTTAAGAGCCAATTAGTATGGCAACCATCCTGACAGAATGACTCTGGTGGCTTGGGCACGGGGAAGGGCGCTGGTCTGGGACGCGCCTTGCGTCGACACTCTGGCTCCTTCTCATGTCCAAGTTACGTCAGTTGCTGCTTGGGCTGCTGCTTCGACTGCGAAGACCGTCCAAATATGTCGGTCTCAATGAGTCTTACATCTTTGAGCCGTTTGATGTCGAGACACTAGGCCCTTGGGGCCCAGACCCGCGGAGAATGTACAAGCTACTATCTTCTCACCTCAATAGGGCTACTTGCAACCCAAGCGCTGGCAGCTATTTCGGACAACAAATCAGCCTATCTATCCAACGTGGAAATGCTGCCAGTATTCTTGGTACGCTTCCCCGTACGGATAGTTTTAATTTTATATAACCATAGCATTACAACTAATATTTAAAAAATATATCTTAATGATTCTCTTAAAGAATGTGGCCTAAAGATAATTATAAAATAGCAATAATAACCTTTTTTTGCAGCACAAAAATAATCATGAATGGTTGAGGAAAACAGATAATAACCCACACATAATAGCCAAGAAAAGCATAAAATACTTGTTCAGACTATACCTCGTCTATTCCAATATGAAATTATTCACTTCAATTCCCAATAGAGTTAGCGACAAATTAGATTATGAAGGAAAATAATGAAAAAATAATATAACGGTTATTTCAAGGCAGCTGTTAAATACCGCACGTGGCAATGTTATGACACCGCGGGGAATCGACGTTTAGTGTTACCAGATACACGATATCAGCTTCCAACAAACATAAATAATGTTCAATTTGAGGAACGACGTTTGCAAGTTAGGGTTGCAAGATGGCAATGCAGGAAATATTAAGAATCTAAGGTCGATCAGAAATATCTTTTGAATTATCAACTTTGGATATTTGTGGTTTGATAGATACGAATGATAAACAACTTGATAGATTTAATAACAATAAAAATCATAAAACATTTATTTGTGCAGGTCAAAACTGAAATTTTATCATTTACCACTTTCGACAGGTCTATATTGAGCAAATTATTGCCACAGTAAATAAATACTTAAACAAATAAACACAAAACTCAGTCATGAGTTTTTTGCCAAAAAAAGTTACGTTCACCCGATTTGACCTGCCCATCAATACGCACTGCCATCAACAATTCATATTATAATAATATTCTGTGGCAGCTTAAAGTTTTTGTCATTTATTGTGATATAAGAAATAATTTACGAAAAGAAAAACACAAAGATTCAACAAGGGCACGAGTAATTTAAAAGCTATACATAGTTATGTTAAATGTGACGTCGATATATAACGTCTTATTTAACTAAATATAAATATTATTCTTGTATATCATGATCGCATTAATATAAGACAGCCTTGTTACCAGACGGTAAAAGAAAATTGTTTTCGATGGATGCTTGAATATTGGTATCTTACGCTGAAATAGTATTCTTAAAATTTTTAATAAGGCCTTTTTTAAGAATAAATGATTAAAAGCAAGTGGCTCGTGACAGTGAGAAGCGCCTTACAAAATAATCTATCGCCTACCATACCGCGATATCATCCAGATCTCATCGCTTTGTGGCGGTCGTGTCAATCTGCGACATAAAGATGAAACGTCTCATGAGACTTTGTTTACAACGGCACCGAAATAATATATTTACTGATAGGTGTAAAATTATCAAATGCAAACAATACTGGGTGATAGATTTTGACTTCCATAATTTTGTTATAAAATCCATAATATCAAATCATATATTAAATAAAATATTTGATTTCGAATTTGATATCCTACCCATCCGGGAAGAAGGTTTGATGCAACGATATAGAAAATCATTACTATTGTAATCAACACAATCTCTTCAACAATTAACTTTACGAATTCGATTTCTTATCTATCCTAATTACAAGCATTGTGTAATGTGTATGTTGTAGATTTTGTCGAAATTAACAATAGCACTATAAAAAACGAAGCGGACCAATGTTTCACCCTTGCGGCACTCCCTAACATTAACATGAGTTTAATCAAAAAAGCGTGGGTGTGAAACCTAAATAGAAGGGGAGTAAACTTTCCCATATCGATAATGATGCATTTGGTATTTTGAGGTAAAAAAATAAATGTTTTTCATACATTGAGCGCGTGCATTTTAATCAGAAGACAATCAGGATATTTTTTGTGTCAATAGAAATACGAGGGGTGATACAACGTGCGATGCACCGATGACTTTGTGATTTGTTTACGCAGGAAGTGATTTTTATAATGTTTAAATTAAACATGTGTCAATGTAATAATATGTGCATAGGTAATTTCTACTCCCGACTTTAGCTGCGTGGACTTCATATTCAAGCATCATTTAGATCAAGTATTCTAAAACTTCATGCGAATGATGGTAATGGTCAAATCAGATCAGATATATACTGAAAAGAATATTATTATTATATTAGAGCTTGTTTTCTTATTTTTAAGAACAAGTCAACACAGACGTGACGTCTAAAACACATTGATGATTATTTTTATTATTAATTTTTTTTTCAATTTTAGTTTAAAATAATTTGAATCGTCGAATGATATGGTATATCTTCGGGCGATGGATTCAATTATGGACTCATTCATATTCTTTGGATGGATTCATTCCGGATACTGACAAGCCGGTCCTCAAGGAACATTCTGCTACGCATACATCTTCAGTGTGTGCAACAATTATGGTGTTACAATTCGAGTAGTTGATAATGGTTTAAGACATACGCACATGCACACATACACTCTTACACACACAAACACAACACAAAAGCTTTATAAGTTTAATTTTTTATTTATCTCTCAATTATATTGTAATTAGAGCATTTAATGTTGTACCTTAAATAGCGTGAACCTGTAATTAGTAGTCGGCCATCGGTTAATATTTTTTATTTCGTTTATTTTGTGTTACTGTGAACGTCACTTGGCGTTGCGTAGAGACGTCCGCGTCGCTTTATTGTGTGTCTTCTACCGCATTTATCACGGGGAGTGTTCCGAAGAGCTGTTTCACATGATTCCTACCGGCGAATTCCACCTTCGCACAACACGCCACAAGTTAGGATATCATCCCCAGCATCTGGATGTGTGGCGGTCCTCCACAGTGCGGTTTTCAAAGCTGTGGAATGTAATTCCTTGTGCGGTGTTTCCGGGACGATACGACATGGGTACCTTCAAAAAAAGCGCGCACACCTTCCTTAAAGGCCGGCAACGCTCCTGTGATTCCTCTGATGTTGTAAGAGAATGTGTGTGGTGGTGATCACTTAACACCAAGTGACTCGTACGCTCATGTGAAATATGAGCATTTGGATAGTAGGTATATTATGTAAAAAGAATACATTGTGTAAATTAATAATAATAGAATCAGAGCTTTGCCAATATTGACTTCGCTTAAAAAGGTTGTTGCAATAATATCAATAAGAATATTATGTTGGCAATGAGATTCTTTTGGAAAATAGTTGTATGCGACAGTTGAACGTTCAATTTATTTTTAGGGTATTCCATTTTTAGGATATCCCTTTGAGACTATATAGAATTCTTCTAATAAGAAATAACAAGTGACACTATCAGATATTATCCTCCTAAGAACAAAAGACCAAGATACTTACACTGGTTACAATGTAAGATACAGGCACGTTGCAATAAAAAGAACTCTTACGATTTATTTATAAAGTATACGTAAATATGATTCCTGAACAATGGTCAACCTTCATTTTAGGATATACTATCCAACTTACTTATTCGACACCATTATATTTATAAAATAATATAATGTAAAATTGAAATAAATAAAACCGAAGTAATTCAGAAGACCTATTTGAGTGCACCTTAATACAAAGAAATTATACTATTTTCATAATTTTTACAATATCAGATACTGGATATTAATGATATATATTATCATGTTGTTGTCAAAGTGTCTGATATTAACTAACCACAACTCATACTCCCTTATACAAATAAAGATTCTTTAGACTTATTTTAAATTTTTAGATTTATTTATGTCGTATTAGTTTTTGAGCCCGTCCTTGAGTCTTCATAATTTTTTCCCATGGCTTAGTTTTTGCACAGATACATCCAGTTTATCCCAGCAATATGAGCAATACCAACAGCCTGTGTTCCTTTGTTAATTTAGTCGGACTAATAGAAACCTAAGATTATTACAACACATAAATCTCAACATGTTCCTTTAAGCATCAGTCATTCAAATCCCTATGGATGCTCACACTCCCCATATAGACAGAAGCAATGTCTCTAAAAGCAAATCCGCTAAGCGTACAGTAATGAAGTGTAATACAATAATGTCGTGATACAATGAGATCAATGAGCCGGTATAAGTTACCACGACACGGACCTACCTCCAGCCCATATGTTGTACAGTGCTCTGTGCAATCTACTGCGATTTACCACTTTGACACTTTAATTAACTCAACTGGTATACTAACTTGAATTTAGATGTTCATGGGTACATAATATATATATGGAAAGATATCGTATCATGTTTTTGTTCGTTTAGCGGTATGTGAGTCTGCATGCCTCTGCAGGAACGGACTGTGGCTTCTATTTCCGTATTCTCGAGTATATTATGTATTATGTATTATTTATTATTAAGCGAAATAATATTGCATATGGGCTTTTTCCCATGTTTTGTTGAATTTTCGTTGTTTAGTTTTCTATGTTTCATGTATCTGGAAGAAGGTTCCTTTTAAACCGCACTGTGGTCGAACGCCACTAATACATCCATTAAGGCCCCTATCATAAGAAACCGAAAACCGAAAAAAATTGTTTGAAAATTGATTAATTGTACACTAATACAATAGTATTAGTTAGTTAACATGATATAGTTTTGTTTGTTTTTTAAAGAAAATTGTATTATGTTTGTAATAAATTAAAAATGCTTCTCAATTAAAATTATGGCTCTGTCCCCAGCCGATTGTAACGGAGGAATGGGTTCATACAGCTCTTCGGAACACTAGACGTGATTTTTTAATCGACATAGAATTGTTTAAAGAAATTCAAATATAATAAACTTTTAATTCAAGTATCAAGACCCTCCGAATAATCAACTAAGTTCTGTATACGGCTACCCCTAGTCACAATGACGGACACATCAAAAGAAATTGTTTTCAATACATATGAATATTAATTATTGTGAAGTAATTCATAAAATATGCCGCCCTCAGTACTGTTGTGCATTTTAACTTTATTAATTTAATTATTCAATAATATTCAAAGGGCTTCCATTGTTGGTATAAAGCGGGTTTTTTGCGAGGTATGATTTTTATAAATAATATTTTGAATATTATAATGAATCGGCTTGTAACGAAATAGTGTTCTAAAGACTTTCATTTAAAAACCATAAACACGTTGTAGTGAATATTTATTTATTTTTAAATTTGTTGTAAGTATCCTTCCAGCAGTTGACTTCTTCCGGCTAAAATTATGATCCTTTTTTTAGAATAATACGAATATTTATTTGAGGTCGGTATTTTTAAGGGTTTTTTAATTAACACTTTAAAGTTACATGCGTTGCCATCATTGGCTAATGAGTTGCAACAAAAGATGGACTGCTTAAACGAGAGGTTTGGAAGTGAATGCAAGAACGACGAAAGTGATAGTATTTGAGAAGGATGAAAGTTTGACTGAGTGCAATATTACGATTGAAGATGAGAGAGTAGAATAAGTTACAGAATATACGAATATTTGGGTTGCGTGTTTACAAGAGACGGAAGATATGAAGGAGATATTGAAAGGAGAGAGACTGCGGGAAACTGTGTGAATGGAGCGCTGCATGCCCTTATAAACGGCCAGCCTGTGCCTAGAGAGGCGCGAATGGCTGTCCATAATGGAGTGCTTGTCGCCACGTTAAAGTTGGGTTTGGCAGAAGAAGCATAAAAGCAGAATTAACGCAGTTGAGATGCAATCACTGCGTAGTATGTGTGGGGTGAGACTGATTGATAGAATTTCGAATGAGGTAATACGAGCGCGCTGTGGTCTGAATGATGTTGTTAGAAGGACTGAGAAAGGAATGCTGAAATGGTTTGGACACGTGGAGCAAATGAGTGAAGAAATAATGACTTATCAAAGTGTCGGGGGTCGCGGGAGACCTCGTAGAACATTCGTCGATCAAATTGAGGATGTTTTGTGAAATGAAAAAGTCCGAAGCACCCGCACCCGTTGAGCATGTATGAAAAGAGTAATGAATGTAGAGGAAGCGCGTGAGGTTTGTAAGGATAGAAACAAGTGGTATTCTATTGTCTCTGCCTACCCCGACGGGAACAAGGCTTGAGTATGTTTGTTTGTGTGTGTGTGTATGCGTTGCCATACATAATATTGGTAACTTCGAGAGAACTAGTTGTTCAAATGTCGTTGAATTTTAGCTAACAAACTTCTGGGTATATATAGAAGAATACCAATCAAAAACAAAACGATTTTGAAATTACGTGAATAGCACCGCTGTGCCTGCACACTACTGTAACGGCGCAGGCGTCGCGTCGCTGTGGTAGAGATCGAACCTGTTGCAGTAAGCCTCCCACTAACTAGGCATAAAAGGCATTTATTTTCTCAAAATTGATTCCTTTAGAATTCTTTTTGATGTCATTTCTAATATACTAGATACTACTACTACTGCGAAAACAAATGGCGCTCTGAGAGAGAAGAAGCGGCTTTATCTTGTATACAGAGCATATTTATCTATGAACGTTATTTATCTATATATAATATATTCAATGACTCTCATGGCTCACTTAAGAATTAAATACTTACATGATTTTAAGTCATAGGTACTATACACCTAGTAACTTAAATTAATTTTCACATTTACCTTTTCTGTGCTTAGTTATAAAACACTTACTTTAAATTATTATCAGTCAATGCTGTGCATTTCTTTTATAGGTGTGCATATTAGAATTGTAAATAATGTTAAGTTTATATTTGTGAATGTATTAATATGTATTCTGTTGAAGTGCCTAATAAAATAAACGTTATTTTCACTAAGTTAAAAACTTCTTAAAAATTCACACACTTGTTTAGGACAGGTGACTAATGATGTTAATTTTCAATGTTATTACAACACCAGAATTTATATTAGATAGTTTACATTGCTATGTAATAATAAAAATTGCACTAAAAAGTAAAAAAAAAAATTGCGAATTCTTCTTCCACTGAGAATTGAAGAGTTCCGTCCTTTGTCATGGATCCCAAATTAAGAACCTAACGAAACTCTCATCAAACTACCCTCAAAGTAAATCCTTTCCAGTAAAAAAAGAATCAATTATTCGTCTATTTCACATATGTACTTAATGCAATTTTAAAACTTATATGGTTTTCTCATAGAGGCCTTAGTCAGAACTGGAGTATATTGAAATGAACGAGTAGCAACAGCTTTCAACTTGAGAACCTCCTCCTCTTTTGAAGTCAGTTAAAAAACGTCGAAAACCAAATGCTGGCTTGATGCACTTCCCCGTAGTGATAGTTTTTACTTGTTGCAATGTTGATAAATATTTAAAACTAGCTGACCCGGCAAACGTTGTTTTGCCATATAAATTATTCTTAGAGTTAGACCGTTTCTTGGACATTGCTTTACTTTCTAAAATAAACGTAGCCTAAGTTACTCTTTATTACATCAGCTACCTGCAAATAAAAGTCGCCAGATTAGCCGGAACAAACAGACAGACAGACAAAATTGTAAAAAATGTTATTTTGGTGCATGTATATGTATTCATAATATACATTTAGTAAAAAACGGTTATTTCAATATTACAAACAGACACTCCAATTTTATTTAAATGTATAGATAATTCACACAATATTTTTATAAATTATAGCCTATATGTTATTCTGGTGTGTAAGCTATATTTTTGCAAAGTTTCATCAAAATCCATTCAGTAGTATTTGCGTTAAAGAATTTCAATCATACATCCAGACATACAAACTTTCACATTTATAATATTATTAGGATATTTGATTATTTTTTTAAAGTGATAACACTCACTTCTGTGATTAATTACACTCAAGTCAATGTCCTAATATGCAAATATGAACTCTTGTTCATATTATCAAGATTTATGAACGTGACGTCACTCGAAAGGTTGGCTCAGTGGAAGAGCGCGAGGAGGAGACAGTGAGAGGTCGCGAGTTCGAGTCCCGCATCGTTCATAAATTTTGTATTCAAATTTAAGTTGTGTATTTAACCATTGTTATGATATGCATCTCTTGCCATTTTCTTAAATTCGCTTTGACAAATGGCGTCGCATTTAAAATTTTCCAGAAATATAAATATGCACTTTTGACACCGTCTGACACTGCAAATCAAATCAAATCGAATCAAAATCACTTTATTTATGTACTTAGGTCACGAAAATTACAGTTATGAATGTCAAAAACTACGGACTTAAAAACTATAAATTGAATTAAAAGAACAATATTCAAATAAAAACTAAAAAATGAGTTTCGTTGATGTGTAATTATTTTCACCGATCATTCGGTCAGTCATAATTTATATGCATGATACCAACCCTTCGTACACGCGATGACAAACAAATATACGAGCAGTTCGTGAATCATTAATATCAATATATTTTCCGGCGCTTTTTACCAATCTCCATTATGAGTTTGCAATTTTTCTTTCATTCATTTTCATCAAGCTCTCACATATTATTTAATCTATTTATAGATGGTTGGTTAAACTTTACATTTTATTTAAAACGAGAGTAAAATACATCGTGATACGTACTAATATTAAACATGTGAATGTAAGTTTGTTTGTTACGCTTTCACTCCTAAGCCACGGAACCGGTTTTGATGAAATTTAGTACATAGATAGACAAGAGCTTGTGAAAGAACATAACTTTTGGAAGTTTGTATGGAATTCGTCATTATCGAAAATAACGCCATGAAACGTTATATTTAACCAGTTGATAAAAATAAATAAAAATTAGTTCTAGCGTTTTTTAAATTTACACCTGTGTGGGGATATAAAAGGGGGATAAAAATTCTATAGTTTGAAGCTTATAAAAATGTATTAACCATACCAGTTTCTATGTGTATTATTACTCAAAGTTACTATTGCACGCGGACGAAGTCGCGGGTAAAAGCTAGTACACTATAAATGTAACGATTTTCCTTTCAAATTTGATTTTGTCAATTTTGTACCACGAAGCTGTGGAATGAGCTTCCTTGTGCGGTGTTTCCGGGACGATACGACATGGGTACTTTCAAGAAAAGCGCGTACACCTTCCTTAAAGGCCGGCAACGCTCTTGTGATTCCTCTGGTGTTGCAGGAGAGTGTGGGCGGCGGTGATCACTTAACACCAGGTGACCCGTACGCTCGTTTGTCCTCCTATTCCATAAAAAAAAAAAAAGATTTTGTCAAAGAAACAACAAGTTCAAAGCGAGTCGGGCAAACAAACTAGGGTCCCGTATCATCGCACAAAACCCGCGTTATATTTATTAGTTATGTGGTATATAACACATGGAATAAAATATATTATATTGTACAGCTATATGTATCAGTGTCAGGTGTGTGTGTATGATGATTTTAAATTTCTTGCATATTCTTCTCAACAAAAGGGGGTTTTCGTATCGGTGGTGTACAAAATTTAATTGACGATTCAAAAGTTAATTTACAAAACTATTTGAATATTAATATATTTAAAATTAACTTTGACTTATATTTGAGCTACATGTGAACTTGATGCTCAAATGATAAATTCCGTTGCTAGGTCTACAATCACTTGTTACTTAAGTAAAATAAAATACTGACTCAAAATTATAACACATACAATTAAGTAGTTTCTGCAATTAACGGTAATAAGCTTCTAACACTCAGACATTAACTTTTGAGGAAAATTACGATGTTATTGCGTAAGTTATTATACCGACAATAATCACCTTGTTTTACAAAATATAGAAGTGTATTAATATATCACCATAAATTCTTTTAACTCGATAAGATCATTGGCTCGTCAAGGCCTACTATCGAGTGATCCTTACCCTAATCTATATCCCCACAGGTAGTGCAGACAGACGACATTCCGGCCAGGCGACGCGTCGCTTATCAATGGACATGAGACGGTATTCATGAATCAAGGAATAAATGGTTTTTAAAACAAAATACATGATACAAATAATCTAAAAAAACAGTTTAGAAAATTATATTAAAAAAAAAGTAAAAGGCATTTCAGGCATAATGAGACCCATAGATACAAACAATTTAGACACTGTAAAGGGTAACTGACACTACCTACATATTGCACATTTTCAGCTTTCCCTTTCTTTGATAGATTCGGTAGATGACATACAATGATGACTCCAACGCCAACGAATTGTATTGGTGTATATATGGTCCTTAGCCCTTGACAATTCGAGCAGCTCTGCGTTGTACGCGGTTAAATAGCTCAAAATAAAACTATGGTGCACTAGACTAGAGATTAGAGGAATATACTGTATGTGTCCAGATCTAAAATATCTTAACTAGTATTATAAAGCTAAAGAGTTTTTAAAGTTATACTTCTTTACAAAAGTAACAGGGTGAAATTGGTTCCTAAAATTTTCTTACGTTTGCGACATTCGTTATTGAAGTTATACTTCTTTAGGCAGGTTATGAAAAAATTATGAGAGTGAAATATTAAGTTGTGCGCGCATCACTGTAACACAAAAGTGAAAAGTATCAGGTTGAAGTTGAGTTTAATTTTTTTTAAATTTTCTAACATTTGCGACACTCGATATTTTTTTTTTTGGTTTCTACATTTATTATTCGGACAGGCAACGGGTTCAAGCCCATTCAGCCGTATTCATTATTTAATAATTAATTGTCATAGCCATCTTTGCAAGATTTTTTCAAAATTGTTCTTTCTAAAAACGTATTATAGCACGAGGAATAAATCATTTTAATGATTTTTGTTTCGTTTCGACGCCAAAGAAGTTTAACCTTTTGCGTGCATACATAAGTACACACACACTTTTTTTTGTTTTTTTGCCATTTTCATGAGGAGTACTTAGCATTATGCTACATTACTCATCTAACCTTGTTTGGAGGAATAACAATTCGGGATCAACTACTTTATCCGCTTGTCCGGGCGTATTGATTTTACATTTTTTTTCAGTGGGAGGCTTCTTTGCACAGAATGCTGGCTAGGGTACTAGTTAAAAGCAAAATGGGCTACTGAGATTGCGTTGTCGCTCTTAACTTTGGGTTCAATCAATAATTCTACTGGCACTTCATTGTGTATTCATCCTTCATCCAGTATTGGTACAGATGTCCCCTACCCTGAGTGGGTTGTACCATTAATTTGCTGAAATAAAACCTATTATTTTCTGATCCTGTGATAGTGACAGTAAAGCTTTTCACCAAAGTACCATTCTAAATTCATTTAACCACCGGAAAGCATAAAATATAAAAACAAAACTTTTCTCGTATAAAACAATAAACTAAGTGTTATTTTATTTTTATTATTTATATTATTATATCAAATATAACACCCTGTAGGTATGGGACGATTGGCTTTGCTTTGTCATTTGTAAAGCCAAATAAAGCGTGCGAGAGAGAAGAAGTAACGGAGATACAGCACGACAGAACGGAAACTTTATTGTTACTGTAACCGATTTTGATTGACACGTCATAAACAGTCAGCCATTCTAACATTATCTCATTATTTTAAATATTATACCACTAGCTAACGCATACATTGACAAATCATGTATACGATAGTATATTCTGAGTATACGTGTTACGCTAAGAGAGATGTCGTAAACTCCAGAGACATAAGTTCGAATCCTGCTTAGACCATACATTTTGGTACAAATTCAATACACTCACTCAACCACGGTAAAACTATTAAATATATGAAATTCTCGTGTCCTGGTGTTTGTTACCAAACTCCTCCGAAACGACCCCTAAAATTTTTTTGTGTTTTGTCAATTTTTTTATTTTTATTTATTATGATTCAGCATTGAAAAATACATGCAATTTCAAATTTTCGCTCTTCTACGATCTACAACTATTTTTGTATCGCGACTTTTATATTATTCTGTTTTATCCACAAATCGGCTATAGGGTTGCAAGATGGCAATCGAATACAATAATTGTAGTACGATATAGTTGGTAAGTCTGAGATCGGTTATATCTATTTTTATACCCAAAATTTTTTTTATTACTTTATATACAACGTTTGCTGGATCAGCTAGTTTTTTTATATAAGAGGTGGCTAACGTACAAAAGCGACGTGAAGTGGTGAATATGCTCTTAGTTTAAAGGTTCTGAGATGGTTAAGACGGTTCGGGAAATCAACAGCGGGTAATTGATTCCACAAAGTGGCTGTGCGAGGCAAGAAATTGCTTTCGAAATGCTTGGTTGTAGAATAACAGACGTCAACATGACGGGTAGAAATTCGCATTTTGACATCATGTCTGGTAGAGGAATTTGGCTGCTGGTATCATCCCCGTGATATACGAGGTAGAAGATGCAGAGAGAACCCACATCTCTAGACACCTGCCTTTATCAGCATCATCATCGTTTCAGCCGGAAGACGTCCACCGCTGGACATAGGCCACCCTCAAAGATCGCCAAGTCGAAAGTCCTGCGCTGCCCTCATCTCACCAATTTGGTTGCCGGTACCTACCGGTTGATGGCAATTAATAACAGATAACAATCCTACTTGCCTTGCTTGCTAGCAAAGGTTCATGTTACCAAGACGTGTTAAAAGACAAAAAACATACCATAAATCTTGCAAAACACATGACGAGTCTCTCGAGTACCCCACTTAAACACCCGGAAACAAAGACGAACTTTAGGATTATTTTATTGCGTCTCGTTTTTTATGAAACGGATAGACTCAGTGCAGATTTGTATGTGAGGTCAAATAATTTTCTTACTTTTAAAAAATGTGTGGCTATGAAACTACGGTGTAAGTTATACTTTTACACCAATTGACATATTAATATCAGCACAATAATCGAAGGAAAAATAAACACATTTATCTTCTAATATATAAAATTCTGATGTCGCGGTGTTTGTAGTTAAACTCCTTCGAAACGGCTTTACCGATTCTCATGAAATTTTGAGTGCGTATTGGGTAGGTCTGAGAATCGGACAACTTCTATTTTTCATCCCCCTAAATGTTAGGGGTGGTCCACGCCAATTTTTTTTTTTATTTTTTTTAAATTTGTTTGATTATGAGTCAGCATTAAAAAATACATACAACTTCAAATTTTCACCCATCTACGATCAACAGTTACTTTTGTATCGCGATTTTAATATCGGCAATACAACGTTTGCTGGGTCAGCTAGTAATATATATATTTCTTTTGTGCGTCTGTGCTAACTGAACTCCTCCTAAACGGCTGGACCGATTTTAATGAAACTTTCTGTGTGTTTTCAGGTGGATTCGAAAAAGGTTTAGATTCACAATTGAGATACCTCATAACGGCTGGACCGATTTTTCAAATTTAAGACGTGTGTACAGGACAACGTCTGTCGGGTCCACTAGTATGCTTATATAATGGTTTTCTTACCTATTCATAAAATAAGAACACAATTTAATTAAAAACCTTAATCATGTGCGCCTCGCAATATTGCCTCACGTAATAACAACAAAAATATTGTGCGTTATTAATACTCATAATAAAAATAATAGTCATTTCAACCAACGGGAATCCCATTAGTCTTCATTACCCGTCTGTCTGTCTGTAAATGAATTGTTTGTATAAACCATAAAACGCTATACTTAGACAGCTAAAATTTTCAATGAATTTGTATTATTTTATATATCCTTTGCGCAGGATGCCGGCTAGATTATGGGTACCAAAAAGTCGCCTATTTCTGCCGTGAAGCAGTAATGTGGAAACATTACTGTGTTTCGGTCTGAAGGGCACCATAGCTAGTGAAATTACTGGACAAATGAGACTTAACATCTTATGTGTCAAGGTGACAAGCGCAATTATTGTAGTGCCGCTCAGAATTTTTGGGTTTTTCAAGAATCCTGAGCGGCACTGCATTGTAATGGGCAGTGCGTATCAATTACCATCAGCTGAACGTCCTGCTCGTCTCGTCCCTTATTAGCATTAAAAAAATATTAGCAACAAATCGAGATATGGCGAACTTGGCTCATATTTTACTTAGCTTAAAATACAAATGAGAGTCCGTAATTATTATAAAAGTTTTCTACTATCCGCTATTGTTAAAATCACAAAACTTCGCAAACAAATTAGTATTTTAGTGACACAGATTAAGCTTTTCAAATGTCCATTCCAAGCATCTAAGGTGTAAAAGATTTGCCCCGTAAACACCAGTAGTATCATATTCTTAATATAATCGGATCAACTTCCCTCGGAGTTCACGATGCGTTAAATCTCCAAAGGTTCGGATTTTGTCACAGATTACCTGTTCTTTTTTATTTGGAGTTTATTTATACGAAGTGTATAAAAACACATAACGTAAGAAATTAGATTCCTCCCGCAGGTTTAGAATATCAAAGAATGTGACTGTATTAAAATAAGGATTAAATTGTCATTATAAAGATTATATTTTTTACATGTCTATTATTCTTAAATATAATTTTATTTTACAAGTGGGGGGCTCCTTTGCACAGGATGCCGGCTAGATCATGGGTACCACAAGGGTGCCTATTTCTGCCGTGAAGCAGTAATGTGTAAGCTTTACTGTGTTTCGTGCAGAAGGGCGCCGTAGCTAGTGAAATTACTGGGCACTTGAGACTTAACATCTTATGTCTCAAGGTGCAATGCAATTGTGGTGCCAATCAGAACTTTTGGGTTTTCAAGAATCCTGAGCAGCACAGCATTGTAATGGGCAGGGCGTATCAATTACCATCAGCTGAACGTCCTGCTCGTCTCGTCCCTTATTGTCATAAAAAAAAATTATCATATAAGAATACTTATAACTATATTTACAATACTTAACATGAAGTAAAACTATCACTAGGAGGCGTATAACCAAGAATACTAACAGCATTTCCACGTTGGATAGCTAGGCTGATCCGTTGACAGAAATAGCTGCCAGCGCTTGGGTTTCCAGTAGTCCTATTGAGACGGGCAGATAGTACTTCGTACATCCTAAAAGAGTCTCAACATTAAACGGCACAAACGAGACCAAACATATTTTGTGATGTTTACTGTCTTCGGCAGTCGAGGCACCATCTGAAGTAGCTTGGATATGAGAAGGAGTGTGCGAGAGTTGTCGAACATTCGTCCCACATAAGCGCCCTTACTCGTGCCACAGGCAAGGGTCAATGTCAAAGTCAAATAAACTTTATTGAATTGGGCTTAAACTAAGCGCTTTTGAATTACTATAAAAATATTTCTTTTAAATTACTCAATTTACCATATGTTCGGAAAAAGTAGAGCTAGTGGGAAGAACAAACAGGTTACAGAGAGAGTACTTTACGTATATAGAGTATTTTACAATAACTGTTATATACATAGCAAATTAGTTTGTAAGGTGCTGCATACAATATACGAACTGCGTCATGCAATCAGGACGCTTGCCATAGCGACGAGCAATACGACATGACTCTAAAATATTTTAAGAGCAGAAACGTGTACACCTTCCTGAAAGGCCGGAAACGCTCCCGTGATTCCTCTGGTGTTGCAAGAGAATGTGGGCGGCGGTGATCACTGAACACCAGGTGACCTGTACGCTTGTTTGTCCTCCTCACCCGGTTCCTGGTCCGCCTGGTAAGGCTCTTATGACGGCCTCTGGTGTTACAAGAGAGTTAGATCACATACGCGGTGGTGTGGTATCAGATGACTTATATACTTGCTCGTATTTTCCCCTTTTACATCAAAAATAATCAAAATAATCAAAAATGATTTTGCAATCGTAAGAGCCACGGTATTTAAGTAATGACCGTCACTCAAACTCTTTGCACCACTAAGGAAATGACAGCCCGAGTCTTTCGACTTATGGACATAGCTTCGGTGTAATTTCATCATTAGAGACCCCGCAAACTGCAGTCTTTCGATCGGCCGATAGTTTGGTTGAGTTCGGCTGTTAAGTGCGCACACTGGCCGAACTAAACAGTTGGGTCTGTGATGAGTGCGCACACTAGACAACTTTCGGCCGACAGTTTTAGGGACGATTCGCTATTAGTTTTAAATCGGCTATTGATGAGTTTGGCCGACTAAACAATCGGTGGTGTGCGCGCCTAGAAGAGCGCTGTACTGATTTAACAATCGGCCGATAGTTTGCTGACGCTTCAGTTTGAAGGCAATCGTGTAGCCCATTAAACTTTTTTGTCGGCCAATACCGAATCGTTATAAAGTGCGCACTCTCATATATCTTCATACTGATTAAGTAACCAATTAAACTATCGGCCGATCAAAAGTCTGCAGTTTGCGGGGTCTCTTAGGGTCATGTTATTTCGTATAGGAAAATATATCGTGCCTTAAATTGTATATGCACAAATAGTAACGTTTATTTAAAGTGTTTTTCCTCGCTGCTGGCCATTGAAATGTAATTATGAAGCTGCTAGAAGTGATATTGTATGACGCCTCACAGGCTCACAAGTAACTTATGGACCACCAACGGGTAGGTTGTGATTTAGTATTCGGAACGGAAATTAAACAACATGTAACTATGGTATGAAATAGTGTTACTTGATATCTAACATTGCCTCGTGTAAAGGGAAAACATGTGTTGAATTGGTTGAAGTAGAGTTTTGAGAGACCCGGTCGTTTGGCCGGGGGTTCAGTGGAGGACGCGTATACTAACTTCGTACCCTAACTCTATGCCGTGCGGCCAGTCGATTATATCGTGTCAACTTATATCTACATTACGAGTATATAATTATTATGCATTTATATGTTTCGTCCAAATTTATTCTAAATCGAAGGCCAACAACCAGCACTTGACTCTCTAAAAAGATCATTATATCTGAACTGAATATCGAACATCGGAGTGCATTCAATAAACTACTGTTGAGCGGACCAGATGGCGCTTAGATGTTAACCGACATCAAGTGCTCAAGAATATTTCAGCTCTTATCGGGTGGCTGCTGTTAATGTTTTGGGAACCATCAAATGTCTGTTGTTGAAGGTACTTTTCTCGTGCCACACATCAATAACGCCGCATTCTAATAAAATAAATCTTATAACTCCATTCACAATACTAGGAGTACATTAAACTGGCAGCATCTCCGCGTTGGATAGCTAGGCTGATCTGTTGACCGAAATAGCTGCCAGCGCTTGGATTTACAGGCGCGAAGATTGTACTTTGGACATTCTCCACGCCTCTGGGCCCCACCAGCCAAGTGTCTCGACACCAAACGGCACAAAAATGTAAGACTCGCTGAGACCGACATATTTGCGACGCATGCTGTCCTCGGCAGTCGAAGCAACAGACCCAGCATCAACTGACGTAACTTGGACATAAGAAGGAGCCAGGCAAATACCTTGCGGATGACTTCATTAATCCTAACGTGACGGCTGATACAGCCAGCCGGCTATAGGCAGGATTAATTAACTTGATTAATGCAAACGGTAATGCGCAAACTATTTATATTTTCATTTTTTTATGATATAAAGTGACGGGACGACCAAGACGATTACGTGATGGTAAGTTTTACGTCCCGTCCATTACAATGAAGTATCGCTCAAGATCCTCGATTGAACCCAAAATTCTAAGCGTTATCTCAATCGTGCAGTTTGAAACATAAGATGTTTAGTCTCATTAACCCATTACTTTCTCTTGCTACGGCTTGCTATTTTTTTATGACAAGAAGGGACGAGACGAGCACGACGTTCAGCTGATGTTAATTGATTCTCCCTGCCCATTACAATGCAGCGCCGCTCAGGATTCTTGAAAAACTCAAAAAGGTCTGAACTACAATTGCGCTCGTCACCTTGAGACATAAGATTTTAAGACTTAAATAAATGTCCATAAATATGACTGGCTACGGCGCCTTACAGACCAGAGAAACACAGTAATGCTTACTCATTACTGCTTCACGGCAGAAATAGGTGCCGTTGTGGCACCCATAATCTAGTCGGCATCCTGTGCAAAGGTCCCACTGGTAAATGGTCCACTGGTATGTCATCACCGCAGCTCATACTCTCTTATTCCACCAGAGGAATAACAAGAGCATTGCCGACCTTATGAAGCGTCGGTAATAAACGTACATATGAATTCGAAAACCGAAAACACGTTGGTACTTGGCGGGCAAGTATCGAACCGGAGGCTCCGTGATAGTGTACTTTTATACCACTCCACCATCAGACAGAATTGGCTGATATCAAATGAAATATGTACACTCGTAACTCGAGAGCACATATGGCGTAGTAGCTGATATAATGCATAGCTTTTAGTGTTGTTTGTATTCTATCGAAGCAATAACATTATCTAGAAGCCAGCAGATAACAACTATAGTTTTATTGCATGTTTGTTTTACAACTATAACTGTTTTATTTTTGACGCTGTTCGCTAGAAGTTATCGGTATCTGACTACTGCTAAAGACAACAACTAGGTATGCATTTTAATGTCGAGGAAAAAGTTTTTTCGTATATAGGCAGTAGTAGTAGGCTTGTAATATTTTTTTTTACGATTTGTAGCTGGCTGGTTTGGATGACATTAAAGAGGTTACATTAAAAAAAGGAAATGAATTAGTACGTAGTTGTTTTCAACTATATTTCAGTTGTTTTTGACAAAATGAGTGAATCTATTGGAAAAATTCTGTACAATGTGACCTAGTGCAGAGTCCTTTCTGACAGAGTACAAAGGTGGTTTAACCGTTTTCAATCAGGTAATTTCGATATCAAAGATGCACCTCAGTCTTGTCGCCCTGTTCCTATAAAATGACATTATTGATATAGTGGACAAAGATCGGCTTAGTTATCACGACATAGCTGAACAACTGCGAATTGGCCACAAAAGAGTTCTGACCCATTTAAAAAAAGTAAGGTACGCAAAAAATAGTGTGTCCGCGATCTTATTCACGTTTATTGTACTCTGCAATAGCTTATATATACTGGTTTGAGATGAATCTGTGCATGCATAAAGGTAATACAAAAATTCAAGAAATACAGGTTTCAGAATCGTTAATTTCTTTATTACGTACCAGTAAGATCATTAATAATTATGTAAGTACTATCAATCTAGTTTAGAATTAAATTAGGATGTTTACCTTGTTTGTCTTACTAATGGCAAAATAATACTTGATAGGCTTTGCTTTCATTAATCACATTAATTACTAATTAGAATTTTGGAGAAAAGTATTTCAGTTCGAAGTTTCTGAAAAGAGTTACCCGCCAAATTTTGCCAATATTGATTTCAATAGAGTTTAGAGTGCTATATATAATAAATAACTATATTTATCAACGTTTTTGCTTAAGATGTAGACGCAACCGTAAGGCATAATAGTTAATCTTTTGTTATTTAAACCCTGAAAACTCACAAGAACCTCTCACAATATAAAATCAATACAATGTCACTTTGGCGCCAAACGATGTGTCAAATGCGCCCTATATTTTGACAAAAGAGGTTTCACTATTCTTTTTTCGTGAGCTTGATGCTCTTTTGTCGGCGGCGCGTCACAAGGCTTAGGTAAAGCGATTATGCCAGAAGAATTTTTGTTGCCACATCAAATGTTTTGTTGAGGCGCTATTGTATGTGCGACTAATGTTATCTACAAACTTGGCTACTGTACTCATTGTGATTAAGGCGTGTCAGAATTGGCTTAGCGTTGGTATGGTATCCATTAAAAAGGACTATACTTTAAAATGTTTTTATAAAAGCAGTTTGCATTATGCAAAAGTCCTTATTCATTTAATAAAATATATGTAGCCTATATAAAAAAACTTCAGTGACACAATTTATATTTTTAAAGAGAAAAAGTTTTGAGACGAGCAGGACTTTAACCTGATCGTTAGTAATACCTATCTGTTTCAGCTATTGTATTCAATTATTGCGATCTTCATTTCTTAATAGCCCAGTAATGTAACTAGTACCTAACTAGCTACGGCTAATAATAATAATGCTAGCAGAGAAGGCGTCGACGTGCAAAGTAACCTTCCACTGGAAAACATAAATATTGTATGACACGGACGGTATGACATTCATTTCCGAATAGGTTTTGACTTTCAATAAGTGATTTCATATGCTTTGAATAAAAATATTTGAATGATTACAAATTATTATATTAAATAAAAACTATCGTTACGGGGAAGTGTACCAAGAACTGGCAGCATTTCTGCGTTGGATAGTTGATCTGTTCACCGAAACAGCTGCCAGAGCTTGGGTTTCCGGTAGCTATATTGAGGCGTGTGCACATTCACTACTTCTCTGGACCCACGGGCCAAGTATCTCGACAACAAACGGCATAAAGATGTAAAACTCCCTGAGATTTTGGTTTGTTTAGTTTCATTGAGGTTGACCAAATGAAACCTTTATCCATTTTACTTATGTAATATCTTTATTATATTGTCTTTTTTATAAATGAACAGTATTGGCATACAGAATATTGTTTATGATATAAATAAATTATCATAATTATAAATAATAAATATCTTGAATAGAGATTTCACTTCACACTATACTAGATGGAGAATTATTTGCGTTCGCATCGTGAAAAAATAATCCTCATAATTTCTTCCTTAATGCGTCATTAAAAGCTATAACTTCAAAAATATGTTATGATTAAAATAATAATATATTTATTTGCAAAAACATAGTATAAAATGGTGTTAAAATATAATAATATGATATAATAATGAGTTTATATATTTTGCTAGATCATCTAATATCAGAATTACTTAACGATCAATTCCTTAACACTATAAAAATTATATGCATTTAGCCAACTTTATAACTTTTTCATTTCCCATGCTCTGAAATTGCTTATTTGTGCACGATAAAGGCTGCACAAAATCGTTTTTTGTGCACAATTGCACAAAAGTATCTACTCGTAAATGTGTCTATATTAAGGCAAAGAAAATGAGCCATACAGCCAAACACAATAAAAAGTTCAGAGATAGAATTTGTCATTTTATAATATTTACTTTAATTTATTTGCCTCATGTGTTTTTAAGACATAAAAGATATTAAAATTTTAATTAAAATACAGTAGGTTATTTAATTAATTAAAAAAATATATATATTACAAAATTCATTTAATAGTAGGCTGTATACGTCTGGAGCCCAAGCCTAATTAATATCAATGTCGTAAGATTAAAAAAAAAGCGGCTGCAGACAGGTCTTGTTTTTTCGTGTGTTTATTAATTTCTTCAAATTTGCTAAAATTGTTAAGAATGTCCATGTTATACTACTGTTTTATTTCCTCGCGATCGAAATGAAAAGCAGAGTTTATAACTCGTCCACAAAACCATTTTATCCTCGACATTACTATCATGCTAAAAGTCTCGGATAAAAATGGTTCTTTTTGTGCACTCGTTGTAAAATCTACTAATTCTTAAATAATCTAGAATTTAAATTGCTACTACTAATGCTACTTGGTAACTTATTATAAACACAAACACAATTACATACACAGCTTTTATTATATTTAGTAATTTTGGAAACAGCATGCAGAACGAGTCTTGTGGATCACGTCGGTTCCGCAGATTAATATTATAAGCTGACCTAAGCAATTTTTATTTTTTTTACAAACATACATATCTCGAAAATATAAAGCGACGGCAAAGGTTTTTTAAATGTGGGTTGCTCAAGATGCATCCCGTACATTGCTCTCATACACTTTTTTTGAGCAATCAATGCTCTGTTTATATCTGTGCTGTGTCCCCATTATATAACATATTGATATAAAAGTACTAAGATATCATAACTACTAAGATATTTGTAAATGCGTCTCAGGTGCAATTCCAACTTTGATATTTCAATAGTCCACTTCACATGGGCAGGCCGCGGCGCTAAACATTCTCCTGTTAATTGTGTTAGGGCGCCGCCCCGTCAGTAGCGAGTAAATGTCAATATTGTTCATTTTAACTGTACCAAACGTGATACTCTTGTTTATTGCTGGACAAACATTTCTTACTGATTCCCTGTCACACGGTACACAGTTAACACCTTGTTTTTTTCGTACTCCAGGACGATATAGGCAAAGATGCCATACAGCCTAGTTAACATCTTGCACCAATAAGGTGGTATAGACCCAAAGAGTATTTCTTGAAGCTACTTCTACCATAACCTAATCCGTATTATACCGACAACCGAACCTTGCTCGGATTTTTAAGAATGTACAAAACTTTGAACAAAAAAAAACAAATAGGACATCTGGATTTTTTTTATGAAAATAAGGGACGAGACAAACATGTCGTTCAGCTAATGGTTTGATACGCCATGCCCATTACAATGCAGTGCTTCTCAGGATTCTTGGAAAACTACAATTGCGCTCGTCACCTTGAGACGTAAGATGTTAAGTCTCATTTGTCCAGTAATTTCACTAGCTACGGCGCCCTTAAAACCGAAATACAGTAATGTCGACACATTAATGTTGTGGTACCCATAATCTAGCCGGATTCCTGTGCAAAGGAGCCTCCCACTGGTTCGAACCGGGGTCCTCTGCTTTCCGGATCACCCAATGTCCCATCTGAGTTATAATAAATAAATAAATTAATATATATAAAAAAATAATTTTATTTACCCATAATCTAGCCCGATTCCTGTGCAAAGGAGCCTGCCACTGGTTCGAACCGGGGTCCTCTGCTTTCCGGATCACCCAATGTCCCATCTGAGCTATAGTGGCGAAATTTACCTTTGTATTATAATGTTATTGTAGCTGTTTCTCATTAAAACAAGGATAAAACTACATTTTTTTAAAACTGAACTTAGCTGAATCGATTTCTCACCCCGAAATACTAATAACGTGATACTAAATCCAAAAGAAATGTTACGATTTAGAAGACGAAGAATTATCAAAATCGGTTCACCCAGTCGAAAGTATTGAGATAACAAACATAAAAAAAATACCGACGAATTGAGAACCTCCTCCTTTTTTGAAGTCGGTTAAAAAGATATGTTATGAATAAAATATACTAATATGTGCAGATAACAGAGATATAGAGAGAGAAGGGGAAAGGAGAATTATTGTATGGAGAGGACATGTCGCTTATTCCTTAAAGAATGAATATTCATAATTATAAACAGTCAAAATACATACAAATCAAATTACATTCGAAATTAAAAAAAAAACGTATGGGCGTTTCCCCGTCAGTAGCGAGGAATGTAGAAAAGAAAAGGCAGAAAAGGCATTTATTTTCTCAAAATTGATTCCTTTAGAATTCGTTTTGATGTCATTTCTTATACTACTAGATACTACTACCGCTTCGGAAACAAATGGCGCTCTGAGAGAGAAGAAGCGGCGCAAGAAACTCTCCCAGCATTCTTTTTTTTTGCGCTCTTTTCAATAAAAATATACAATATTGTACAGTCGCTATAAAATAATCACAATCTAGTCCCAGGCTGTCCGATCATTTAGATATTCAGCAGTGGAGTAATAGGATTTACGACAGAGCCATTTTTTTATAAAACATTTAAATTTATTTATAGATAATGCCTGAACAGTGGCTGGGACTTTATTGTAGAAGTGTATACATTTACCCTTAAAGCTATTATGTATCTTATGAAGCCTACTAGAATTAGTTACCAGCAATCCCTTATGTCTAGTGTTATAATAGTAGTTCCTGCATATCAATTAAATACCTTTGTGCAACTATCTAGGTATAACTAGGTAATCTAGGTAATATATATATCTTTAGGCTTAACATTATATTTAAATGTATAACATAGCTGACGTAACACATAACGTAACCTTTTCTTTTTTATCTGTAATTTAATTAATATTAAAGTAAAATGTAATTTAAGTTAAGATTGTTTGTAGATTTATGGGTAAAATGCCTGAAATAAATGATTTATTATTATTATAACGAAAGTATTTTATATATACAAGGAAAGAGTCATTAATAGTTTTACTATATCAACAAATAAAGCTGAAGCTTCTAGCATACTTCTTGATATATATATATAACTAGCTGATACCCCGCAACTTCGTCTGCGTACACACAGGACAAAAGAAAAAATAAAAGAACACTCGTAAAATAATACGATGTCGCAACACTTTTTGTAAATAATTATGTGTTCTGCAAAGCCATTAATACTTTTCGCAGCACACGCGATGCAAAAAATATTATAGGTAATTTTATTTACACCTCTTGCCCTTGAATCACGACCAAGATTTACGAGTGAACTATCCGCGAAAAATATAGCATTCGCAACGTAACATTTTGTTCGCTCGTTCGTGAAACGCCGCAACTTGCGAACGTGACGCTGCGATGCTATCCACTAACTCAAAGTTCGCGGCTTTCGTGTCATAAATGTGTAGCCGGCTTTAGACTACAAACTATGAAATGAGCTTTAGCTGAATTGGCTTGATACTTCTAGGACGATACAACATGGATACCTTCAAAAAAGCGTATACACCGCCAATGGTGCTGTTATCTCTAGAGGGATTTTCTGCTCGCTTTTTTTTTACTGCAAATTGATCACCTAACATCAGATGAACCGTGTACTCGTTTGTCCTCCTCTTGCATAAAAAATAGTATTCACAGATCAGAGACAAAACACATAAAGACAAAAATTTCACACCTATTTTTCTTAACAATTTTTCAAGCAAGCCAAGAATGCTAACGTTTGTCAGGTCCGGTTGTTTTAACAGAAGGTTGTGCAGCCTCAAGACCGGAAGTGGAACTATAAATTTCCGACCGGGTAAGAAACGATTTCTCTCATGATTCAGAGATGCATAGAAATGAATTAGCCGTAATCAATAAAGCCGCACAGACGTCCCGGATATTTCCGGTCCGTTTCGACCCCTGCGTCCGGTCGACGGACCGAAGGGGAATTAATTCTTTTCTGTCTTAAGTAATCGTGCAGATTTGTATTGATTTCAACAATGATGTGAAGTGTGTCAGTGCTTTACGGCCGTTCCCAATATTCAGTCTATATCCGGTTGTGGCCTACTTGAGATAAAAATCGTAACTATCGTTGACTTTTCTGTCCCAATAAACTTATCGACGGTAACTCACCTTATCCGTACACGCTGTCTGTCAATGGGAGGACGTATAGCTTACCAGGGATAGAAGTTTGTATAGAGATTGCAATTCACGAGTCCCATTATAAAGCGATAAGAATGACTTTTCGGGTATATTGGGACAGCTTCAGATTATTGACAGCTAATTTCTGACAGTAGAAGGTAGTTACTAATCTCTATCTGTAGATAGTATATTGGGAACGGCCGTAAGAGGCCACTATAACTTAAGTTACCGAGGCCTTGGTAAGTTATAGCTAATGTGGATGTAAGCGTTAGGAGAGGAGAAAATACTGCGAGATCATTTTCCCGGATAGTCTGAAAAAATTTATGCCAAAAAATACTCAGTTCAAACATGGTTCAAACCATAGACTTATACAATATACTAGCGTATAGACAAACAAAGTGTGCGAGAATGAAGAACATCTCTAACGAAGATACAACAAGAAAGAAAAGGAAAGAGAATCTATTGTTACTGTAACCAATTTTTATTGACAAGTCGTAAACAGTCTTGGCATTAACTCATTCGATAAAAAGAAAACATGACCAGATCTAGAAATATCAGACTTTTCTTGGTACTTTTGAAAATCTTGTTTTGACCACAATAATTCAAAGACCTTGGTAGACTTGAAATCTGAAATTAAAGAAGAAATCGCTAATTTCAGATTAGAAATATTCAAAATGCCATAAAACGAGCGCATGTTGTATGTGATCAAGTGCGCTATACAGGAAGTCCCAGAAAAAATGAATATTTATGCTCCATAATACAAAGTACAGGCGCTAAAAAAATACCCAAAAAAATCCCATTGGTGAACATTTTATGAAGTTTTAAAAAAGTCGTTTCAAGAATTATCCATTCTTTCTGGGACATCCTGTATACAAACATAATATTCACGTCAGTCATTACTCTTTAGCTAAGCCATTGCGCATTTCATATAAAAAAAGTAAGATAACTAAACTCCACAGATAAGGTTACCATTACGTCATCAACCATCGATACTATATATATTGGAATTTTAAGCCGAGCACCTTTCATTTCCGTTCACATTTGCTAACTCTATTACTCAGTCTTTTTTAATCTGCATTTGTCATCTGTTCAAGATAAGTATATCCGTATTCAAAGCCATAAAAAAAACAAACGTGTTTTATCTATGGCAGTCGTAATTTGGCGCCAATTTCTTTAGCCTGCCGCACACGTTGACGATCTGATTACTTGATTAGCAGAAGTAGTTTTTTTTATTTGAACTAATTAGTGTTGTTAATTGATTGAAGTAAGAGAAAATTATTCTTACACAGTTGCAACCTGTGGTTATAAATGAATTTGGAAAGTTATATCTTAATGTATGACAAATTTCATAAGATTGCATTGAACAGGAATATACAAACATATTTTTCTTATGAATTATTTTCTCGAATAGGAAGGGTTGATGGTTGTACGGTGGGTACAAGGTAATAAAATAAAAATCAATTTTTTTATGATTTTTCACCACTTTGAAAAAGGTTGAGATTTAAATAGAAGAAATGGAAAGAAATCATCGGGTTCTTTTTAAGACAACATTTACAGCTTTATCATTTTATAAGTTATTTTAATAGCATAAGTTTACAAGTATTTTTGTTATGCGTGAAAAATACTCTGAAAACGTCAAATACTAAATGCCTTACACTAGTAATTCAATCAAATAAACTTATATTACTAAACTAATATTTCTGGCCTGTTTTTACCTGTTGTATAACAGCAAGATACTCTGTCTAGAGGTAAAAATTATCTAAGAAAATAAATGTAAATTAATAAGAAAAAACACAAGAGTTAGGTATTGAGTACTTACAGCAGAATATGCATCAATCTACCCACCCTGTAAATAAATATATTAATAATATAATATTGACACACATTTACACAAATTATTACTATTGGTACAAGACAACGATATATTTAATACAACATAGTTACTTAAACATACGTAAATACATAGTTACTTAAACATACGTAAATTGCCATGACTCGGAAACAAATATTAATATTCATCATATAAATGATTGCACCTACTGGGATTGGAACCCGGGACCTCTACCTCTAGCGTAGTAGTCAGGGTCACTAACCATTCGGCTATAACGGTCGTCAAGGAAACAAAGGGATTATATGAGCAATATAATATTAGCAATAGTAAAAATCATCACGCATCACGTTGACGTCTGGTATTCCACAACTGCACCGAAATTTCTTGCCCCACACAGCCACTTTGTGGAATCAATTACCGGCTGTTTTCCCGAACCGACATAGCTTAGGGACCTTCAAGAGAGTATACTCCCAATTTAAAGGCAGGCAACGCATCTCTTGACACCTGTTGTTGCGGATGTTCATTGGCGGATGACTCACCACTCCCCATCCAGTGAGCCTCTTGCCCGTTTGCCTCGTCTTATATATATAATAAAAAAAATATCTATCAATATATTAACTAACTTTATTTTTGAAAACATGAAGCAAAGTTGCTGATAAAAGAATCATCCGGCCACCGGAAGTACCGCCCGTTCACGAGTAATACCACTGTGTATTTTTTTTATGCTATTAAGTAACGAAAGGGCACTGCTTGTGGCGGCGACGTGGGACGGGTCGTTCCCTTCCCTAAAATATGGTCGAGGGAGGCGATGGCTGGCCCATGTGTCATGCTCGTGAACGGGCGCTGCTTGCGGTACAGGATGATCCTGTAGCCGGAAACACTACCTCATGGTTTTAAAATTAAAAAATATATTTTTTATATATGCTAATAAAAAAGCCGCTAAATACCTTTATTTATTAACGGTGTGTGTGGATTGATGCATCTACTGTACCATGGCCTGGTATTATTGTTGATACAGTAGTAGTCGGCCGTGACTGTACTCAATAGCTCTTGTTTTTACGTATTAATTTACATTTTTTTTTTGAGTATTTGTAGTTTGAGTATTATTGCTGCATCACTTTACATATATTGTAACTGAAATATTTTGTAAGTGATTGCCACAAAGAGTTTCTTGCCACTTCTTATTAAAGCTCAACCCTCAAAGGAGGTGGATATAAAAAGAAAAGTCCTTGACCTGCCTGAATAAAGTGATTTTGATTTGATTACCCCAAAGGATTGAGCTTTTGATTACTGTTAGTAAAAATATAATATTAATTACAAGTGTAAGCAGAATTGTCAAATTGTAAGTAGAGGTATTTGGTGAGTATTGCATGATATGTAGATTAGGATTGTTTTATTGTTGTTTGCTGAGTTCTCGTAACAGGTTTCATCATGCTCGCTTAAATGTCACTGCTTGTGGCGGCGACATGGGACGGGTCGTCCCCTTCCCTAAAATATGGTTGAGGGAGGCGATGGCTGGCTCATGCGTCATGCTCGTGAACGGGCGCTGCTTGTGGTGGCAGGATGATCCTGTTGCCAGAGACTCGGTTTCAGATTCTTAAAAGTTATTGTGTGTGTATATATATATATATATGTATGGATATATACATATTTATTTATTTATAATCGCTTATAAAATGCTCACAGAATACCTTTATTGATTAATGGTGTATGTGGATGATGCAGCTATTGTACTCAATAACTTTTGTATTAATTTACATTTACTTTGCTGACTTACTCGTGTAAGACATTGACTATTTGACGTTTGAGTGTGTTTGTTGCATCATTTTATATTTTCCATATTATATTGTAATTGAAATGATTTGTAAATCTTGATATAAAAGAGTGGCAATGAGTTTCTTGCTACTTCTTCTCATTAGCTCAACCCTTTACGAAGTAGCGGTAGATTCAATAAAAAATTTTTTTTTTTTTTTGACATTCATAAGTGTTATTTCCGTGACCTACGTGAATAAACTGATTTTGATTTGATTTGAATAACAATAACCAAAAAATAAAAATTTTGAATACGCAAATTTGGTTTTGAATAAAATTCAGCTGATTATTGTTATTATGATGAGAAAGCCGACAGATGGACAGACAGACGGAAGGAAAGCGGAGATATCTAAATAGGGTTACATTGGCTCGTCCATAAGTGTGACACCCAAAAAAATACTGTTTTTCGTAGTAATGATAACTCAAAAATACCATAAATTAAATGAAAACCTTACATTTTACAGCTTGGCGGAACAATTGCATAATTTTCATTAAAAGATAAAAATACATAACTCGTCTAAATAATATACTCGTCCCGCTCCCTTAAAGGTCAGTGGGAGGCTCCGTTGCACAGGATGCCGGCTAGATTATGGGTACCACAGCGGCGCCTATTTCTGCCGTTAAGCAGTAGATAATGTGTAAGCAATACAGTGTTTCGGTCGGAAGAGCGTCGTAGGTAGTGAAATTAATGGGCAAATGAGACTTAATATCTTTTGTCTAAAGGCAACGAGCGCATTTGTAGTACTGCTCAGAATTTTTGGGATTTTTCAAGAATCCTGCAGAGCGGTACTGCATTGTAACGGGCCGTAGCTAGTGACATTACTGGGGAAATGAGACAACTTATGCCTCAAGGTGACGAGCGCAGTTGTAGTACAGCTCAGAATTTTTGGGTTTTTCAATAATCCTGAAAATTACACCTAGTAGTACACCTTTACTTATTATTAACAGTGTATACATACATACATCACAGCATTCGCTGGCAAATGTAATATCTCTTCAGAGCTAAAGTCCAACCGACTGTTTAATTATATTAGATATTTAATGATCTTCTCTTTTCGCTATCATGGCGACGGTTCGAGGTCCACGTCTCCTAACAGCCACCCAGCGACTGTGAGCTATATAGTTGGCCTCCACGGCCCTGCCCGATTTCGCTGAAAGAGCTACCATCATAGAGGAGGTTCTTAGTCCGTAGTGAATCTCATTCTGAGTGCATGAAGGGCCAATACGGAAGGTATTGGCCCTTCATATATCACGGCCTAAATACGTGAACGTCCTTTCCTACTCTCCAAAGAAAACAGTAGGTATATGTAACCTAACAAGCACATACAATTGCCTTCTGATAACTATTTTGATTTTTGTGTACGATTCATTTACTTTTTTTTTAACTTACCCATACCTTACGTAGATATATCAAAACGTTCGAGCATTTCTATTTAATTATCTCGTATAGATAAGTAATATATGCGAGATAATAATAAAAAAAATATAAAGAAAAAACAAATTTAAAGTTATTTTATTTAGTAGGATTAATAAATCATGTTAAGCATTTAAATTTATTTACTATGAATTCACTATCGCGACTCAGCTAAGAAGAAGCCACAAGATAATATAAATAGTAAATAGCATTTTTTTTCTGTTTGATTCATGATATTGAATATTGAATATAGATATTGATATCAATAATTTTAAACTTTAGATCCGCCTTAGTTCTGAGTAGTTATGATGATTATTCACGAAGAGGTAAGGTTTTATTACTCATTTGAACAAAAAACCTACCTACGCTTTTGCTCTTTATGATTGCAGAGTAGATCGGAGTTCTGTTATTCCATGCCTATGATTTGGCTCATGACTGTCTCTTTTATTTTTGATATAAATATATAAACCCATTACAAACTATTCAACAGATTTTCCAAATCACTAATCAATCCAGAGGGAAGCCTCCTCCCTCCCTTTGCACAGGATGCCAGCTAGATTATGGGTAGCACAACGGCGCCTATTTCTGCTGTGAAGCAGTAATGTGTAAACATTACTGTGATTGAGTCTGAAGGGCACCGCAGCTAGTGAAATTACTGGGCAAATCAGACTTAACATCTTATATCTCAAGGTGACGAGTGCAACTGAAGTGCCACTCAGAATTTCAAAAATCCTGAGCGGCACTACATTATAATGGGCAGGACTTATCAATTACCATCAGCTGAACGTACTGTTTGTCTCGTCCCTTATATTCATAAAAAAAAATAACGAATATCATTTCATTCATTTAGGTCAACAAATGAGCTTTATTAATGTTATGGGTAAATTTTACCCTTTAAAACATTTATTGTAAAACTAAGCTGAAAAAACAGGTTTATCTCGATCTCCGGCGAAAGTACCTACAAGTCATATGGAAAAAAGACAAAAAGCAAAGTTGTAAGTATTAAAAAAGATCTACAACTTTTGTTTTAACACTCTTTACATAACCTCAAAATTTATGTGAAAAATTCAAATAACCAAGGTTTTAGTTTATTATTTTTTACAAAAAAAAACCACGAAGTTTGGTGAAATGTTATCTACCTTTTTATATCAGAAAATATATTTTAATCCTTTTTTATTTGAAATATTTATTTTTCAAATAATTTTGACTTAAGCATCGAAGAAGAACAATGACGTTCTTGAAGTAGAGTCCTAATTTTCAATCGAAAATTCTCACGTCAAAATATCAGCGTTTTCAAGGAAGTGGCCGTTTTGTTCCTTGAAATTTCTACTTTTTGGTGGTGTATATAAATAATGATGTATACGTTAAAGACTATTTACTAAATATATGTTTGGAAATGGCAAAGAAACGAAAAAAAACTTGACTTTTTTACATGTACAATTTTATTATTAATTTAAATTTATACTTTAATTAGGTATTCGACAAAGGTAAAGAGTTCCATGTCACATTGATAAACAAAATACATGAAAATCGATATATACTATTATAATTAACAACCACATAAGTTGATAAAGTTAATATTTAATAAGACATCTACAATATTTTGAGAAAGTTGTAGAATCTTCTTTCAATTATATGCGTATTTTATTGATATTTTAAGATAACTTATATACCTACCTGAGTGACAATTGTGCCAATTGGATTACAATTAATCAAATCTATTTATTAAATGTCAAAAGGATAATGATTTATTGTTATATTGACACGAGGCATCCTAAGGAGCTGTTGCCTCGCCAAACACTGCAACGAGAGTAACAACAGCTATTGAATTTGCCTTGTGTATAGTCGAAACATATTTCGAAGTTATATAGTGAGATTTAGCGGAATTAAAAATAAATTTCATCAATTTTAAATATGCCAAGATTGTTCCCAGAATAAATCACCTCAAATCAAATCAAATCAATCATACAGGTTCATTTAAATGGCATTACTCATGGTGGCGCAGGTCGTTACCATCCATAAGAAATGCAAGGGAAGTGATAGCTGGTCTTAGTATCATGCTGGTGGGCGCCGCTTGTGGTGCCTGATAGGCCCTGACATTGGGAACACTGTTTTAAATATATTTAAAAAGTTATATATATTTATTGTAATTGTTTATTTAGTATAGATAAAATTCTTATAGCTACCAGTAATTTTATTTATTTACAGAGTATGCTTGAGGTGTTTTAATGGTTAATTTACTTTTTCTTAGCTTACACAAGTGACCTGGAATGATTGAGTACTTTTATAAAGGTATACGTAGATATCTAGGAGTATTTGAATACAGAATTGTAATAGTAACGGGGGTGCTGGCAGAAGTGAAAACTTGAACTTTAACGTTGTGCATTTTTTAATATTTTGGAATGAATTTCGCTCGAATTACTTTATTTAGCAGTATAAAAGTACTAGCATTTTTGAGGTTAAACACCATATTAATTTATTACGATATCGTACATAAAAATGACTATTTACATTACATAAAAAATTTAACACTTCAGAACTATTACATTTATTTAACATTAAAAAGTTTATCTCTCAGAAAAATCAACTCTCATTCATAATTTCAACAACTGTCTTACGAATTTTCGATCAGGTCACGTGTCCTGACGCGAGTTTAACATTTTATACCCATCCCAAGAACAGTGCTCAACGGCGCTAAAGAATTTTTAACTTCGAAAAATAGTTAATTCACTATTCCTTTTGAATACACTATTTTTTTTTGACGTGTGTGGATGATAATATAAGTAATAAAAAATTTAAATTTATATTTGTTACTACAAAATAAAAATATTTTATGTGGTATCTACACAGTGCTTAGCGGTAGTGCGCCTATATGGCGTAATGGCGAGACTTATTTTCTGCATTGAATAAACAACAAAATAATAATAATAAATAATAAAATTATGATTTTAATTAATAGAGACAGAGTTCTAGGAGTAGGAACTTTTTTATTGAGAATTTCCTCGTCTTTAAGGTTTCAAAATTCCTTCTTTCCCTACTTTGAAATCATTAGATAAGAATTTTATGAGTTTGCAAGAATCTGGAGCAGCACCGCGTCTTCACCGTTTATTTGTCGGGCATAGATACAATAATAAAGATTACATATTTAAAAGACTTTTATAAATATGACTTTGGTAGATTTCCAAGTTATATCCTATGATTTTAATAATTATAGGTAAGTTGAATTTGCTCAAAAAGCTAGCTCAACAAAATCAACTGATATAATTAAATTTATGTAGGTACCTTTAAGCAGGCAGATAAAAAAAGTAAATACAAAAAGATATATATACCTACCTACATGCAATACAAAAATTATGCGTAGGGTCTTACCTGTTTAAGGGGCATTTTAAGGTAAAAACTGTTGATACCTAGGTACCTTTTAAATTGGTTTGATCTAAGTAGGTGCCCATTTAATATTCTTATATGTAAAAATAATGCTTATATTGCTAGTTGCAGAGGATACGACATAATGGGAGGATGAATTGACACAGATAGGAGGGCCATTGACGACTAGAATAACGCAAAACCCGAAAGACTCGAAGACCTTGAAGGAGGGCTTTGTCGGAGGGCAAACAGTTAACAGAAAAAACGTATATCTACTCTTTAAAAGTAACTGCATATAATTAAGTTAATACCTATGATAGTTAAGTATGTAATGAACCTATGTTTTTATGTGAGTTGTTATTAAGTATTATTATTATCACAGATAAGAAATATACTTAACTAGTAAATAGTAACTAACTAGATAACTGTAGGTAGATCTAGATACGTAGCTATTTATTATGAAGGAAAGAAAAATAAAAGAAACCATTGAATAATAGATATTATTTAGATTATAAATATAGGTAGGTATAACCGTAATAAGTAGAATAGTATCTAAGTACAAGATAGTCTAGTCCTGTCTAGGCCTAAACGCTGTAGAAAAAGCTCTAAAGATAAAAGAAGAGTACATATTACATACCTATCTACGAAGGCAAGTTAAATAAAATTTTGAAATTAATGATGTAGGTACAGCGGGTAAATCGACAATCGATACTTACGAGTATTTAAATGAGCTTGCGATAAAATCCAATAACATGAAAGATCAACACGGCTAGATTGTGAACCACAAAAAGAAGACCGAACTAAATCATAAATCATGCTCATTATAACCGAACAGGATTATTTTTTATCCAAGAAAATGTTCAAAAAAGCATCAAAAGGCTGTAAGGGGGTCGCCATTTTGTGTAGGGTCCGGTGACGCGGGGCGGGAAAATGGGAAGCTCTCGACCAATCGAGTGCAGGGATTCGAAAGGGCGTTCTAAATCAGTCCAATCAGACAAGAGGCTGGCTCACACATGCGCTTTGGCGACGATCCATAGAGTTATAGATATAGTACGGCAGTATGGGCTTGGCCTTTGTCGGGTAAAGTTGCTCGTCGTCTGTCAATGAAAAAAGGTCGATGTTTTAAAAACGGTGTGCCTTCTCTGTGTTCCGGCGTCAGCTAGTCAGAAAAAGTGTCATATTTGTAATTCGAATTAGAAAAAGGTGGATCTTTATTTTAATTTTTAAAAATAAAGACCTTGGGTGTGTTTTTATTAACTGTGGTACAAAGATATAGATACAGTGATGGTGATGGCCAGTGGGGGTGGCGGGATGGTGCAGTCCCCGCCAGACATGCTTCACCACCACAATATCATGGACACTTCCTCACACGTCGAAATGATGCCGAGTAAGTATTTGCATGAAGACAAAGACCATTATGCTATTCAGCCAACAACTGTTTTAGAAATATCTAAGAAGTTACCTACCTATGTCAAAGTGTCAAAAGAATATCTAGGTTGGTAGACCTAGCTACTACTACTCTAAGTATTAAATTTTTTAAATGATATTGAATTGTTGTGAAGTTCTAATTCAAAACAGTTTTACCTGAGTTATGACCTCTAATTATAATTCAAAATTTGCAACTTAGCTGAGAAGCAACTCAGTGAGCAAAATTTTTTTATTGTGATTACTAACAATAACAGAAAGACTCAATTTATATGATTGACAATAAGAATCAAAGTAATTGATTAAGAGCAATCTATTTTACTGCCAAGTAGCCTTTTTATTAATGAAGTATTACTATACTTATGCTTAATTTTCTTTTAACATTATGTTTGAATCTATTAATTGACTTATTTTTAATATAATAGTATCTTATAAAGCCTTACGGCACTTCGAGTTTATTTTTCTTAAATTAAATTGTATCAGACCAGATACGTACAGACTATTTCCCTAGCTCAGAAATATCAGTTATAATCACTTAAAAAACTAAACTTTTTCATGAAACTTTAGGAACTTAAAATTAAGTAATCGGGTGAATTCGATTTGGACATGAAAATGGGAAACTCCATTACATAATGTGTGATTTATCAATCGTTTTGTTTTGATTTATCTCGACATTTCTTTCTTTCTTTATTTAATTAATATTACCTATATCAGCTTTATGATTTAGTTCTTTGGGTTGTCCAGACTGGTAATGGGCAAGGCAAGGTAAAAAAGGCAACATAGGTACCTACCTACCTACCAACCACCTGGTTAACTGATTAGGTACCTACTAGTCTCGAAACTGTATTCATTAAAATCCTATATTTTGTAATTTAGCCAAAAATGCAAAATTTAAAACAAGGCTGAAAAAATACCAAAAATAATTTATTCAAAATTTTTACTAGTCTAGTATCAGTAATGTGTAAGCATTATTGTGTTTCGGTCTAGCTAGTGAAATTACCAGGCAAATGAGACTTAACATCTTATGTCACAAGATGACGAGCGCATTTGTAGTAGGTATCGCTTTGAATTTTTGTGTTTTTCAAGAATCCTGAGCGGCACTGCATACTACACATTACAAAAATGGGTAGGGCGTTACAATTACCATCAACTGAACGTCCTGCTCGTCTAGTCCCATATTTTCATAAAATAGTCACAAGTCCGCGGCACCCGATTATGTCTAATCGAATTAAGCAAGTCAATTTGCTGCTGCAGAGATGCAAATATTTACATACCATGGAGCTCTATGAGTCCTTCTAGAGTGCTCTATGAGATGTAGATTCTGTTTGAAAAAAGAAAACACGTAGTCAAATCCTAACTGAATCCTGAGCGCATCACTCTAAAAGTATCCAGCATCTGGAAGAACGTGAACCCCAACATATCCTAAAGATATAAAGTATCCAAGGAGGAACAGAAACAAAAACAGGACAAAAGACCCACAAAAAAGCTAGTCAATAAATTGGAGAGATGAACCTTCTTATGATCCTTTCAACTTTCACAAGCATACAGCAACACTTCTCAAAATTTTAACTGTGTTTAATTTCAAACTTTAAGCGCTATATGCCTTAAACGGCTTTGTCATTTCCTAGGTATTTCTTAAAAAATGATGTCAATACAACGTTTACATTTTCTACAAAAATGAGACTGAATTGAGTTTAATAGTATTAAACCCATTTGCCAGACGACCCATATAGTACAGTGGTTAGTGACCCTACCTACTTAGTTAGAGGTTCCGGGTTCGAATCTCTGTAGGTGCAAAAATTTATATGATGAATACCGATGTTTATATCTGTGTTTATAGCATTAAATATATCGTTGTGTTGCATCCATGCTACAGGCTATCCCTAGTTTTAAACGAAATAATTTGTGTGAAAGTGTGTCAATATTATTAAAAGTACCCACATAATATATATTTGGACATATAACGGCTGGGCTAATTTTGATCAATATCTTGAGTAAAACGCCAAACAGCTGACGTATTTTGTAGATTCTTATCACACAGCCTCCGCGAGTAAAGATCAGATTTAAGCGAATTTATTAGGGTTGGCAGAAACACGTGTTGCTAAATATTTGCTTATGGCAGTTAATAACGGAAGAGCATAAGGCTAATTTGAAAGCAGATAGATGATCATCATATAGTTGCTTCACTTCCAATTTTACTATTTCGGGTTTTATTGATCAACTGGTACTGTAGGTACACTTGGAATATCATCATCATCATCATAATCAGCCTGAAGACGTAAACTGCTGGACAAAGGCCTCCCCCAAAGATTTCCATGACGATCGGTCCTGCGCTGCCCTCATCAAACGTAATCCAGCGATCTTGACCAGATCGTCGGTCCATCTGGAGGGGGCCTACTAACACTGCGTCTTCCGGTACGTAGTTGCCATTTGAGGACTTCACTGCCCCAACGACCATCTGTCCGTCACACTATGTGCCCTGCCCAAAGCCACTTCAGTGTCACAATCATTTGGGCTATATCGGTGGTCTCCTCATTTCTGATTCGATCTCGCAGGAAAACTTCGAGCATAGCCCTCTCTATTGCCCTCTGGGCGACCATGAGCTTTCTCATCAAGCCCACCACATCTCATATGACTTGGAATATATTCGATCACAATTAATAACAGGACCAAAATAAGCGACAAGGTTCAATTAGGAGTGAAACAACGGAGTTTGTGATCTTCATCTATTGTTCCAAAATTCTATGCCTAAAGACATAATCCGGTGTACAATGTGATTGCAGACTAATTTAGAACGATTAGATTGTTTGTCTGGGTTGTGTGCGCATTTATCCTCTTGATTGGGCCATTGTGCGTCAGTTAATCTTCTTACTCCAACCAGCCCAGTCCATCTCAAAAAGATAGAAGCCTTTTGAGACTGATAAGGGCATCTAGGAGCGATGCTTTTGAAGAGCGAGCGATTGTAGAATTTTTGCCCGTTGTTTGGACACACTCCTCCACTCTGTGAGCACATGCAGTGGGGTTTCTTCTGCCTCCATGCATCCTCTGCATAAAGGACTGTCCGTCATACCTATAGTAAATAGATGCTTGTTTAAGGGACAGTAGCCAGTTATAATACCTATAATTTTGCGTATTTTGTCCCTGGGTAGTCCGGTGAAGTTGCATGCAAACCCTTTGATACCACCGGACCTGCATTATTTATTTGCCTGCATTCTTCACCGTTACTCCATTACTTTACTGACTGACTAAAACAATGTGCAATGTTCTAGGCGAGAATCGAATCGAAACCGCATTCCTTTTCTCGAAACGCTAAAAAATTCTCGCTAATCTCATAAATTTCCTAGGACATCTAATTACGATAGGCCTCACTCGTTAGGTCATTCCAGCTATAATATGATATGAAGCGGTTGAGTTTATTTCTTTTTTATGCGGGATCATAAACTGAATCTGAATCGTACATCTTGCGTATATACATTCGCATTCACATTATAAAACGCCGTAAGACCTCTTGTGGTGCATTTGGATTCAGATCATAACACATGCTGCTAAAAATCAAGTGGACATCTGCTGGTTCTATAGCTAGGTTTTCATATTTATTATTTTAACCTGGATAACGCAATTTCTATATGATTATCCCCAATTCCAGAACTCCGATTTACCTGAAAATTTGCACACAAAAGAATGTCATTTCTGAAGTACTTATTATTACTGAACTTATTTAGGCGCAAGTTATCACTCGTTCAGGGAAAATCCGCTCGAATCGACGGGAGCGATCAGTCAGAGCTAAAATAGCAGACTAATGTATACACATCAATAAATCTTTCTTCATGAATATAGAGTAAAAGTTGTCTTTCATATTTTGTAAATTCACCTTGATGAAGATTAGATTTCTATCGTGTGGTCTTAATAAAGCACACACCACTGTTCTTAATAACCAGAATCACCAGAATATTAAAATCGACACACTACGTAATTCCTTTCCGGATTTCCTATATAGAACTTGAGTTTTTTTACTTCGAATATGAGCGGGTAAACACACCAACCGCCCATGGATATTTGCAACAGCAAAGATCAAAAGATACGTTACCTCTAAGCGTATTTTGATTCAAGTGAGTGAAAATCGCGCTGCTGTGAAATGCCAGATATGATTCGGATGTAATTCTGTATTTAATTTAATGTCCGGTGATAAAATTCAACGTGAGTAACTCATCTGAGTTCTACCCGTGCTGTATAACAGAGAGACCACAGGACAAAGGAGGTGTTTGAGCTCATTAGAATAGATACTTGCTAAGTCTGCTGTGACCAGTCATTTTTCTTCTCAATACTCTTATTAGATCTCTGTTTACAAGGACCACCTCCTCTGAGTGTTTCAATGAAAACTTTAGAAAAATGTCTCAGAATGTGTTTGAGCTCTCCCAATGCTGCTCGCTTAAAGACGATTCGCCATTCAAAAAAATAAAAGAAATAAAAAAACATGAAGCAGATTTCCCGGCGAGCAGTTATCGCCTCCCTCAACCATATTTTAGGGAAGGGAACGACCTGCCCCACGTCGCCGCCACAAGCAATGGTATTAAGCGCGCATAACGATACGAGAACGAGAACTCTACCAATTACCAAAAGATAATGTTCATCTACATATAACAATACTCACTAAATGCCTTTACTTACAATATGACCATTTTGTTTTAAATTACATAAAAAATAACTCATAGTTATTATTAATATTAAAGGTGCAGTATTCGTAAAGAAGTTGTGTGGAACGTTATACCTCATCTTCATCAGGGTAACATCTCGCATTAAAACATATTAATTAAGCCATTTCAGACGTACTGGTTACAAATCCAAATAATCACTGAAGCGATTTTAATAAAACTTTATTCATTCTATCACGCAAAGTAACGGAATTCATGGACAAATAAATCTTAATCCCTCATCCTCCCGGGGTTCGCTGCATTAGCAGAAATAATGCGGGGTCACAACCCTATTTATATATCAATCAACCCTTAACATTACATTTATTGGGCAAACTCCGTCAGATTGGATGGATTTTGGGCCATTTCATTACTTTGATTTTTGTTCACACTAAAAAAAAATTATAAATGCCCATTACGTTTGAAAAGCTCCTAAAATGGTAACAATAATGCTTTGAACCAGTAGGAGGCTCCTTTGCACTGGATGCCGTCTACATTATGTACCACAACGGCGCCTATTTCGACCGTGAAGCAGTAATGTGTAAGCATTACTGTGTTTCGGCCGGAAGGGCGCCGTAGCTAGTGAAATTACTGGGCAAATGAGACTTAATCTTATGTCTCAAGTTGACGAGCGCAGCTGTAGCGCCACTGAGAATTTTTGGGTTTTACAATAATCTTGAGGGGCACTGCATTGTATTGGGCAGGGTGTATCGTCACGTCCCTTATTTTCATAATGTTAATTAAATTGTCATGTTAGCTTAAATTGTGAGAACTGTTTTTTTTATAGAAAAAGGAGGACAAACTAGCGTACGGGTCACCTGGTGTTAAGTGATCACCGCCGCCCACATTCTCTTGCAACACCAGAGGAATTATAGGAGCGTTGCCGGCCTTTAACGGCCCGTAGTAGAAGCATAGAACATTCGTAACAATAGGTTTATCAGTGGGAAACTTCTTTGCCCAGCAAGGCAGGCACAAAGGCATTGCGGCGGTGCCTTTTTCAGCAGTTTTCACTATTTGTGTTTCGGTTCTAGTGTAGTGTAGTCTCGCCGTAGCTGGTGAAATTACTGGGCTGATGAGCGTTCACATGTTATGTCTCAATATGACGAGCGCAACTGCGATGAGGCTTAGAATTTTTGGGTTTTTGAAAAATCCTTGACTACACTTAAATAGATAGGACATATACCTTACCTAGACTAGATTATGATTATTTTATAGCAATAGCAATGACAGTACAATATTGTATATTTTTATTAAAAAGAGCGCAAAAATAGAATGCTCGGAGAGTTTCTTGCGCCGCTTATTCTCTCTCAGAGCGCCATTTGTTTCCGAAGCGGTAGTAGTATCTAGTATATTAGAAATGACATCAAAAAGAATTCTAAAGGAATTCATTTTGAGAAAATAAATATCTTTTATGCCTTTATGGCTTTACCACCTCGTGAACGTTATGATGACTTTAGACTAGTCGCTGGCTCCGAGTTCGCTTAAGCTGTTTTATTGTTGATTTGATTGTTTTTTTTTTAATAAAATACAGGCCATTACACTCAATAAGTAAATATAATAAAAGGCATTAAAGGCATTTATTTTCTCAAAATCGATTCCTTTTGATGTCATTTCTTATACTACTAGATACTACTACCGCTTCGGAAACAAATGGCGCTCTGAATACATCATTCTACTGGTGAAAGAATTTTAAAATCGGTCAGGTAATTCTTAAATGTATAAATACTTAAATGCAAATATTTTCTCTTATTAATAATATCTTTCTAATATATAAAATTCTTGTGTTGCGGTGTTTGTTACCAAACTCCCCGAAACGGCTGAAGGTATTTGTATGAAAATTTTGTGTGCACATCAGGTAAGTCTGAGAATCGGCCAAAATCTATTTTTATAGCCCAAAAAAAATTATTTTAATTTTCTTTTAGTAATTGGAATGGCGGTACAATGTTTGCTGGGTCAGCTTATATATATAAAATTGTCGTGTCGCGTGTTGGGTAGGTCTGAAAATCGGCCAATCTAACGGCCAACTATTTTATATAAAAACTTTTTTCAATACAACGTTGGCGGGGTCAGATAGTATTATATATTTTTCTGTACTTTTCGTGTGATATATTAAATTATTGAAATGTTTTAGATTAAGTTTAACCTCTGGATGTAGATACTATACGATTGGATCTGATAGATTTTTTATTCTTGTTTTTATATTATGATGCCAGATGTCAGATAAAACTAAGATTAAAATTACAAAGACTGTAGACTTTTTTACAAAATTCGTTGGCGCTATAGGTAAAACTGTTGGCTTTCACCACGATACTCGCGTTTCGATGTATTTGCGGTTCTCGAATTCATATGTCATCGTCCATAAAATATATATATTCAAATTTTCAAATAAATTCAAATAGTTTATTTCTCAAAATAGGATAACCGCATCACTTTTTGAAGTCAAGAAAATATACAAATAATAGAATAATACAGTCCTACTGCTAAATTATTTACATTGCTTTAATCCCATGCACTTTTATCTGTTATATAATCTTTAATTGTATAATAAGCTTTTTTTAAAAGTTTCTGTTTAACAAAATTTTAAACTTTTTTAATTGTAGTTTGCAAATTTCTTCAGGGATTTTATTATAAAAACGGACACATTGTCCTCTGAATGATTTGTCTATTTTCGTTAGCCGTGTGTGAATCAGAGCAAGATTATGTTTATTTCTAGTGTTGCAGTTATGAATGTCACTGTTTTTTTTAAAACGATCTATATTTTTGTGCACAAATATTAGGTTTTCAAATATGTATTGACATGGTACTGTTAATATGTTGATCTCCTTAAATTTATCTCTCAACGAATGTCTACTGGACAGATTGTAGATATATATAAAATTCCATAGATGCTTACTTTGAAGAGTGTAATCAATAACAAATATATACTTATGTAAGCAACGGCAGAAGAGCTAACTATGTGTCGACCTAACATAAAACCGCACACCTTTGTACATAGTAACAATCTATCTGCAAACCGCAGCAAACAGGTACCTACCGAGTTTGCTCAGCAGAAATATAGTGACTCCAACCGTAGAACAATATGAAAAGGTAAATATTGTGTTCCCGGCGCTAAGTAATAGCTCAAACATTGGCTATTTTAAGATTTTACAAGTGTACATTCGAGCACAAATATATAATTGCAAATTTCAAATGTTTAAGAAAAGAAGTTTTATGATGTTGTTTAAAGGTTAAGCGAACGCTTAACGGTAGGTTTTTAGTTGAGAACAAATCTAATAAACTAATATAGATCATTGATAAATAACTAACTATTTATACCTACGTTGCGCCTAAATGTAGGTAAGATTACCGGCTAAACTTAGGTTTATCTTCGAGAACCAACGAAACTTCGATAGCTTTTTACTTAAAATAATTTTAAGGATTTTTATTTTATATCCAAATCTTACCTACCTTCAGATTTCGGCAAAATATTTGATTGGTATTATAGTTTTATTTATTAATTAGGTTTGGTATATATCCTGAAATTTAATTTAAATTTATCTAGCTAGCATGTTTATATTCTCACTGAACTTTAATGTAACTTAATTATATATCCTTCTTTCGTATCTGTCCTTTTGTTTTGTATGATATGTTTAAATAAAACACTTTTAAAGGATTAAAACGCGTGTAATTGTAACGGTTTTACATAAGATTTTTGCGTAAAAGTTACATTTTAATTTTAGTTAATCCGACGTTTCAAGACCTTTTCTAGATCTCGTTTTCAGGGGGACTGCAGATGAAGTGGTGTAAAACGATCTAATGTAAAACCGTTACAATTACACGCGTTTTAATCCTTTAAAAGTGTTTTATTTAAATGTGTAACACTCGCGTTAATCAAAGAAAATTGTATGATATGGCCTCTGTTTATAGTGTGGATAGTTTTCATAACGTCAAACTCTCACCTCCAACCGTTACAGCCTTCTTTACCTATTTTGTGTTGATTACGTTATATTAAGATTGATATACAATACACCAATAAAATGAGCATGAATGTTCTGAGCGACTTGCAGCACAGAAGCAGTAACTTAAAATTAGGTGACTGGTAAGCTCGTTTATGCTATTATGAAAAAAATGTTAATGTTATTAATCAATGATTTAATCATTCACATTATAATACCTACAATTGACAGCTTCTAGCACACTGGTATATGTACTATAGACTCAATTAAAAGAAATCAATTATTGGGTGTCAAATATAAATTGATTTAAAAGGAACTGAAGTCATAGACAATATTATTCTAGTCCTATTAGATGCTTAAAGCTATTAATATTAATGTACTTGAATTATGAAGATTGAAAGGAAATTAATTTATTACTTTATATTTATATTCTACAGGTTTAGTTACCCTTACAAACTCTTATGAGCTTATGCGATTTAAAAAATAGTTCAAAAAAAAAAAACCAAAATACACGCTTTGGTTGAAAATTGAAATGAACATCATCATCCTGCCTTATCAACGATAGATGAAAAAAATATAAAAAATAACAAAAATCTTTATTTTGCAAATTTAAAACTGGAACAATTTGATCAAATTAGTGTATTGTCATCGGTACTGCATAAATCTACGAAGTTTGAACGAAATCTGGCCGTTCAAAGTAATCGCGCCCAATTGAGTCGGTTACAAACAAACATACATACAGGTGAAGCTAATAAAAGCGTGTCACAAAAATAGATTGAACGAAATTCAATCAATGCAGTATTTGAATTTTTAAGTCAGATCTTATTGAAGCGTGAACTTCTTGCTCACTATATGGTAGGTGATAACTCCTGCTTTTTACATATTATGCCACAGAACAAGTTTTATTCTACCTTCGAGTACTGGAAGATTCAAAAATTACCGAAATTACCGTCGGAATTTTCGGAAAACCACAAAATGATCACATATTTGTTAATTATGAATAATGTTAACTTGATTTCATTTTTATGAGGCTCATAAATGTATATGAGGGAAATTTCTGCTGTTAACAAAAGCTATATGTTAACATTTAATTAATGACATTTTTCGGTGTAAAAACATATTTATGTCGACGACTGTACCCACGATGCAACATGTTAAGGAAAATTTTATGAAAACCGGCTTACTGCAGCTATCAAGCTGTGCTTTAAAAGGTTTTTGTGTCAAACTTATTTAGTAAGGAAGTAAATCCATGACCGCAGTGCGAACCTTGCCTTTATGAGATTTTATTATCAATATACAATCACGTATATCTTTCAGAGGCGGAGAGAGATAATGGTGTATTATTTTCCACGGACCTGAGGGTCTGTCCTGTCTTCTTGCACTAGCATCAATCCTATCATATAAGCATAGAGAGGCACAACTTCTCCTGACCTCTGGTGTTATGCACTAGTTGTGTCTATGGGTGGTTGCTTTAAAATTTCCTATCAGGGCAGCCTCTTGCCCATTTCCCCCAACCCCCCTTATAAAATATCATCATCATCATCATCATTATCAACCGGAAGACGTCCACTGCTCGACAAAGGCCTCCCCCAAACGTTTCCACGACGATCGGTCCTGCGCTGCCTTCATCCAACATATTCCGGCGATCTTGACCAGATCGTCGGTCCATCTTGTGGGGGGCCTACCAACAATATGTGCCCTGCCCACTGCCACTTCAGTTTCGCAATCATTTGGACTATGTCAGTAATTTTGGTTCTCCAACGGATCTCCTCATTTCTGATTCGATCTCGCAGGGAAACTCCAAGCATAGCCCTCTCCATTGCCCTCTGAGCGACCATGAGCTTTTTTATAAGGCCCCATTTTCTTATAAAATATAGCTAGCACATATTATAGCGCTCAGAGTATTGAAAATTTATTGAAGTAGGCGTTACTTTGCGGAAATCCATAATTATCAAAATGATTTGAGTTTTCTTAATATTCGTCTTTAAACAATTCGACACGTGTTTCGCGTCTACTAAAATCTGGCACGAGACTCAGTGACATAACACTAAAGAAAACTCAAATAATTTTGATGCTCAGTGTATTGTTCTGTTGTCTAGTCTGGTACACCCCAGTATCAGCTAGAATATTTGGTCGCGTGCAACGCAGAGCTGCTTGAATTATCAGAGATCCAGTGCTCTTTCGTCGGCTAGATCACTTGTTGTTGATAGAGTTTTCCTTTCGTCGTGTCTACTACTGCATTTATCACGGATATTGTGCCGGAGAGCTAATTAACTTGATCCTTGCCGTCCAATCTCTCTCACGCCATAAACTTATGTATGATCATCATCTGGGTGTGTGCCATTCCTCCACAATGCAGTTTTCAATTAAGTTTTTATCATGTACTATAATAATTATGAAATGAAACCGGTGTAAATTGTACTGTCTTTCACGATTACTGTGTCTGTTTGAGATTAATACTAATAAAATAATAAAAAAAAATACCAGTTACCGGCTCCTTTTCACAGGATGCCGGCTAGATTATGGGTACCACAACGACGCCTATGCCGTAAAGCAGTAATAAAAGGCATAAAAAGGCATTTATTGTCTCAAAATTGATTCCTTTAGAATTCTTTTTGATGTCATTTCTTATACTACTAGAGACTAATACCGCTTCGGAAACAAATGGCGCTCTGAGAGAGAAGAATCGGCGCAAGAAACTCTCCCAGCATGCGTAATGCGTTAGCATTACTGTGATTTGGTCTGAAGGGCGCCGTAGCTAGTGAAATTACTGGGCAAATGAGACTAAACATTTTACACGTCTTAAGCTGTCGAGCGCAATTGTAGTGCCGCTCAGAATTTTTGGGTTTTTGCAAGAATCCTGAGCGGCACTGCATTGCAATAGGCAGGGCGTATGAACGTCCTGCTCGTCTCATCCCTTATTTTCATAAGATAAGCTTTATAAGGAAGTCTTAATAAATACACTAATTAATAAAGTTTCAAATTATATTAGCTTTAATTTAAAAAAAGCACTGTAATGATTTAACCGTTTTGCCATAAATGTAAACGAATGATCAAAATCCTCAAAACATATTTTAATTTTATCCGTCTTAAAAATTCAAATCCGTCTCGATGGAATTCCAAAGCGTTCTTTTTTTTTAATACTCGACTGCAGCAGAGGCAACGGACCACCTCGTAAGTTTTATAGATGTGCGAACTCGGTAGCTAGCACCTACACACTAAACCAGCCAGTGCTTTACTATTGCCGACGGAATTTTGTATTTTTTGTCGGTGTTACCAGGTTAGTGATGATTATTATTTTTCTATCGGTCAAGTATGTGTCTGTGATGCTTCTTTAAATAACAAGAAGTTGTATGCTATGGCTTTTTAACACAAGTTTAACACAAGGATAATAAGTCAGTAATAACTGCCAGCTATTCTATCTTGCAATACCAGACGAAAATTAATAGTGTTGCCCACCTCAAAGACTCCTTCTTGTTCTTTTTTTATATAAACGTATTTAATTCATCTTTGTATACAATTTGGCATAACTGTAAAGCAAAGGCAGAAAAAGCCAGTATCCTTAGTTAGTGTTATAAATGCGAATATGAGTTTGTAACGTTATAACGCCTTAACTGTTCAACCTATAAATATTAAATTTTGCACACGTTGTCACTTGTTGTACAAATGTGTACAGAAAAGGACATATTACATATTGCCCCTAATCCTGAAGGATTATGAGGGAACTCTATGTAACACAAGAAATCTATGGAACAAAAGAAAGAAGCAGTATGTGTTACAGGGTGAAAGTGTACGGGAGACCTTTAGATGGTTTGTAGAAAAAAAATATTGAAGAAGTGACAAAAACCGTATTTCCAGTTTTTTAAATTAATAAGGTTAAGCATTTCCTTCGAAATTGTGTACTGGAGACAGTAATTTTAGGTCTAAGTACCTACTTTGAAAATATCATAGTATTTATTTATAAGCTACTTGAAAAGCATTATTCATTATGGTTACAAAGGAGTGGAAAAATTTACACAAAAATAAAACAGATTTAAAATATTATTTTATTTTGGTTAATTGAGGTTCAACGTTCTCTATAATAATACATCCTTTGGATTCGTTTTATATGTTATTAAATATTGGAAATACAATCTAATGTTGGCACATAGATTGTATTTCAAATATACTGTGAAATGGTGAAGAAAAGAAAGTTGTGAATTAAGTCCATCTTTTCGTAAGTGGGCGTAAATGGTATTTTGTATAACTTTGAGAATATATAAGTATAATTTTGAATTTGATTTGAATGGAGGTAATTTTTGCCTACCCACCCCCTTTCTGTGAGAGTCAGCTGTTATAGTACTTACAGATATTTATCTATGGTGCTGTATTACACCTCCTTTATTGAGTACCATGTTAGTTAATAAGCCGTAGATATTGTGGTGCAATGAGGGGTGTTAATGCGAACATATGTTACATAGATACTGCTTATCTTGTACAAATAGGTACGGTAGTAAAACGCAAATGTAAAACACATGTCCCGTAACATACTGACATATACCGCCGGATGAAAAGTGGGGACTTTTTGTGGAACTACTAAGTACTATATGTTCTTACAACTGGATCAAAGAACTGTATATATACGATTAAGTATGTATATCAAAAATTAAGATGTTACTGCACATTTGCGACGAGATTTTTGATTGATTGATTGAACCAAGCAGATTTTTACAGATTCGAGGAATTTCTCCACGATCCTCGGATATAAATGGTCATTACATTAGATATTGTCAACATTTTGCATATTGTTGGTTTATTCTCAGGTTACTTTATACCAAGTTTATTTGTAACGGAGCAAATATTTCAATGTTATTAAATTTTTTATTTATTACTTCATTATCCACTCTTCTCTCTATTCACTCTAACTATTGATTTATTCCAAAATTTACTACTTCATCTTCTTCCAGTGCATCTCCAACTTATGAAAGCTGGTTATCAGCTCTATACGTTAAGCAATATTTAATTTATATTTCTACAATTTATTCATTATAAAATTTTATCAAATATTGAATATTATTTAAACGCGATTCATATATTGGATGGCAGCACCCTTCAAACTAATTCGTTATTTAAATTACAGCCCTTGTAAAACTCTATTGGATTCAAAAGAGTGGCCGTTGAGTTCCTTGTATGTTCCGAACATAATATAGTATGTTTTGCTGAACGTCCTGCTCGTCTCGTCCATTACTGTCATAAAAAAAGATTTGTTATATTCGTTCGATAATTTGTTGAATTTTTTACTTTAACTCAATAATGTGTTCAAAAATGGTAACTATTAACGTAGTTTTTTTATTATAGTTTTCCTTATAATAATAATAATCTAAATTTAAGCAACAAAAGCAGGTATTGTGATTACAGCATCATCCAAGTAGCATCCAGCACAAGTAACACCCTTTTCCCGAGCGACTATTACTTGACTCCACCATATTTTAGATAAAGTAACGACCCGCCCCACGACGTTGCCTCAAATTATCACATTTTACCGAGAAGTAAACCTCGTTACACTCTAGGATGTTCTGTATTATTCTACGTCTTACATTATATTATCTCTGTTTTTGGCAGTTGATGCAGCTTATTATCAGGAGGGGCATCTGCTCGATCGGTCTCTAATCTCACTAAAAAACAAGACTTAAATTTGTAGCAACGCAAAATGTTATAGTCTACATAAAGTTAGCCATGCATGACATTTTTACTCGAGGCTTGCGGATTAGCATTGTAATTCATTCATAGTAGCTACATTTGTTAAACAAACTAATTTATCCTTATTTATTCAAAACCGTTATTCTTAAACCTATTTAGAATAATATTATTATAAATGGCTTATAATTAGCGATTTTGTGAATAGGCTGCAACGCTTTTGGTCAATTATTTGGGCACATGAAACTCAGCGGGCTTCTTTTATCTTAATAAAATATTATTACAATGTACAAAATATAATTTGTAATAAAAACATATTATTTAATTGTTTGAGGTCGGTAGCGCCATTTCCAATCTGTGGTATCATTATGAAAGTCATTTATGTTATAGTAACCTTTACCACATAATCGTTATTTTTTTAATCTTTGACATTAGTAACACATTTGTTTTATACATTTTAAAGATATATACATCGCTCAACAAAATACCTAATAAATCGACCTGAGCAAGTAGTAGGCATAACAAGTTTATGTTTGTTTGTTCCTAGTGTTAACATTGTGATTTGCACAGTTTCGCCATATTCGCCAATGTGCGTATGTACTAACACAAAATTATTTAAAACTATATTGAGATAGTTTAAAATTTTTTTTTATTTAAATTTTTCTCTGAATGATTTTTAGGACCTAGGTTATAAATAGCCCTTTTCTGTAGCATAAATATCGGCTGCACTGCCCCATAACTATAACATGGGTACCACAGGACATAATACTGTGAAACAAAGTAAAGTCAACTAGTCGCGCCGAATCTATATCAGTTAATTGTCTAATCTATTTAACCGCGTATGCTGCATACCAAAGCCTATTAGCCTATACTTCAATATGGGGTATTTTAATTTGTCCCCATTGTAAATTTGGAACCAAGAGTAATATAGCATATTCCACCTGTTTTACTGTCTCTCCGTTTAACAAAATATTCGAATGTAGATTTTTGACATTTGGGGCGGTAAATTTTATGTATTTTTTTTATGGCTATTTAACAATGGGTTATTGACGCTAAACCAGTAGTACTAGGTACACGTTGTCAGATAGAGCATTGCTTGTCAAGACGAAGTCATATACAGAGAGGTCCCGGGTTCGAATCCCGGTAGGTGCAAGCATTTATATGATGAATATGGATGTTTGTTTCCGAGTCATGGATGTTTAAATGTATTTATGCATGTTTAAGTAAGTATATTGTATTAAATATATCATTGTCTTGTAACCCATAACACAGGCTATATATGCTTAACTTGGGGCAAGATAATTTGTGTAAAAAGTGTGTCAATATTATTATATTACTATTATTACTTGGCTTCTTAATCATCATCATCATCAGCCGGAATACGTCCACTGCTGGACAAAGGCTTCATTATAATGAGGAATAATAAAGAAAGATTTACAAGTTATAACAAGTAATGCTTGCTTATGTTGATAAAGCTTATCTGTAATTGGCTTACACAAATGTTATTTTCCAATTATTTTTATGTATCTATTAATTGAATAAAATTAATTAATAAGGACTCAATTAAAACGTAAATGTTTTAAGAGAACTTTGTCGAAAGTTTCTTAAACAAACAAAGACCAGATAAATATGTGTTAAAAAAACGTAAGGTATAGAAAATCCTAAAGCAATTATAATAAGTTGTGACCAATATATCTAGCTAATTGGGTGGAAATGTCATTGGCGCCTCACATAACGTTGGGACAAGGAACTTCTAATGAGATTCGCCGATAAGCAAGGGTAGCCTTACAATTAAGGCTCATACACACGAAGCGTTAATTTCTCAGTTGGTTTTAAGTGTCTGTTAAAGCAAGTAGGACGGGTTGAGTTTAAATCTAGTTTAACAATCACTCGAGATTTTAATACTACGTATTTTTAAGGTGAATTGTTTTCTAATTAATAAATTCCAAGCATATTGAAAACTTCGTGAGCTGTTTCGGAATGCCTTAAGTTAAAAATTCTCGATTTACTGCGCACCTTTCATTTAATGGTATTACCATTATAATATATAGAGTTTTATGTTTTTATATACACATATCTGGATTTTCCGTTAATCGTTTATTTATATATCTCCATTAATTTTATACATTTATATTTAATATAATATATTAAATACATTTATATTATACACACATGTTATTATATTTTTCTAAAATAAGGAGAAGCCTTTATAAGTGGTGCTTAAATCTATTACATATACCCCATTATTAAAAAAATAATTAAAGTAAACTAAATAAATTTGATAAAAATTAGATTTAATATATTAAAACTTTTTATCTTATTAGATATATAAACTAAAGACTAACTTTTTCGGACAATTACAGATGAGATTTTAAAAACGATCCTTCTTTATCGCTTCATGTGTTGAGGCCTTAATAATCGGCGGTAACGTTATCAGACGTAACATTGAACAAGTAGAAGAGTTAAAAATGCCTGAAGACATCGATGTTATTTATTGATTAAGAATATTTGGCAAGTTTGGAGACAATGGTGTGGTAACTATATCATAAATAAAAAAAATCATTGAGTATCAATAGTATAATAGGCAATAAAAAGATAATAGAAAATAAAAAGCAAAAAAATAAAGTATCAAGTAAACGTTTACACTTACATACTCAATAAAATTATATTTAGGATGGATTTTTATTCATGTGGCAATTCTAGAGGAATACTACACATACAGGCAAGTAGGCAAGTAGCCACCTGATGAAAGACAAAATAGCACCCACCCATTAATATCCACAATGCCAGAGGACAAGAAATGTGTTGCCGGCCTTTAAGATAGGCTCTATGCTCTAAGCTTAAAGGACAAAAAGATATTTTTTAATAGGAGAAAAAACGAGCATGCATTTCACCTGGTGTTAATAAATGTTTCGCCCACATGCTCCGGCAACAACAGAAATCACAGGAGTGTTAATAGCATTTTAGCAGGGTCTACACTCAAAAAATTACAACTCCTCTGAACAATCTTCCTTACTACATTTAATACCATTTTCCTTTCACCTTCAGTTTGGCTACATTTCCCTACCCAGCGTACAAATCTAAGTCTTGACCATGACCATGAACGTCCCACCAGTGTGAGCATTATTGTGTTTCGGTCTGAAGGGCGCCGTAGCTAGTGAAATTACTTATGTCTCAAGGCGACAAGCCCAATTGTAGCCTACTGCTCAGAATTTTTGGGTTTTCATGAATTGGCAGACCATATTGATTACTATCAGCTGAACGTCATTCTCGTCTCGTTTCTTATTGTCATAAAAAAATGATGGATTTTCCAATATATTGAGTAAAATATTTTAATCACAACCCTCAGTAATCAAGTAAACTGTTCAAAAACGCCCGACTTTGATGATACGCGTGGGCGCTACGTGGCTTATCTTGATCAATATATTAAATGGGTCGGAACTTTGATACAGTTTTCACAAGATTCCAATACTCTATCGAAAGTGAGAGTTTTTTTGGGTTGTTGACTCTACATGGCCTGTTGGTTTTTAGTTTGTTGATCTTGCAGTTTAATTGTTACAACAAAAAACAAATTTATTTATTAAAGGTTAAATTAATTTAATATATTATATAATATTTCTAATAATAAAAAAAAATAATGGTATAAGCTAAAATATATGAAATTTTAAGTAAACAAAATATACGATATAATATTATGGAAATTCGTTGAGAGTTTTATAATTTTAATTAAATACAATTTAAGAATAATATGCATATTCCATGCTGCCCTAAAGGAATACAATAGCCCTGCTGGCCAAATGTATTATCTATGTCATAGCCATTTTGAAAAATCTCAGAGGAAAGTTCTGTCTAAAAGTTCGAGAGTTGTACCGACTACTGAGTGACTGTGCTAAGTGATTGCTCTGTTGTTGCTAGTATCGACAGCGCCGCTATGCATCATAGTTTTTGGTGTTCAGAGACTAAGTATAAAATGGCTAGTCGAGAAAATGTTAATTTCAAAACCTAAAAATAATAGCCAAAAAATGCTATTATTCGTTGCCTTATTAATATTGATTTTCTCATTCTCCTGGAAAATACTCAAATATGAAATAAGATCAGGTAAGATATATATATACGGTTGACATTTAAACGGCAAATGAAATCTATTTTTAATAAATAATTTCTTCTTTGTTAAGCCGGGTAGCTTACGAGAGACAACCGTATGCCAATTTTACGATCACTTCGCAGTTGCAGTTGCAATAAAACAATACAATACATTGTTTTATAGAAAGCAAGCAGTTAAAATAATATAAAACCTTATCGGATGCGTAAATTCTGTCAATTATGTCGCTAACGTTGGATTTTGCTGCGAAAAAAACAACAAAACAAACCTCGCCAGCCAGTGGCGCCGGTCAGAGATAACGCGGGAATTTTTTCTGACATTTCTTTTGTTTTTTTTTTAATCTGTGGCCCTGCCTTTATGGTGGACAGACGATAAGGCCAGATTATTGTTGAACCTGTTTTAATCTTTTAAAGTTTCATTGGATTTTATGACGTAACTTCTATTTTATCGTTTTTTGGCTGAATACGCTCATTATTTGATATGATAACAATAAGTCCATGTCTTATGTATTGACGAACCTGTTTTATGATAATTATTTTAAGAAACGGGTCACAAGTTTGATTACTGATGGAGGAGGATTACAATAATGTTCTAGGACCATGTAGGTACGAAGTGAATCACTGGAGAGCGACATTTGCGGTTTGCAGATTATTTATGTGATGAGTGATGATGAGTGATTATAACACCATTTGAGCACTGTGATCATTCAACGTGGCTGTGACATAAAAACAGCAAACACCTACTTCAAATCACCAGTACTGTATTAATGTTTTTTAGGTAATCTGTATTAGAAGGCATCTGACTCATCTGAAATAAAAAGTATGGCGTCATTATTGATTTTAAAACACAATGTCTTGTCAAAAGTATGACAAAAACAACAAATTCCTTTGTAACTGCCAAATATTTAGCTGACAAGTCACCGTAGATTCGTAATCTTTTATCTAGAAAAAAATCTTTTGTCTCTGGCCAAACGGTTCGGAGCCGCAATGAAGATGTCAGTTTTATTTGACAGCTGTCATTGGGAGGCGTTGTTTGTGGCAAATTGTGATTGACGAGTTCGATTGGTTTGTTAAAATACTTGAAATATTTAAACTGTGTAATTATCCTTTCTGTGCTATAGTTGCTTGCAATGCTTTCCAATAATATTTGGATTTATTGGGGTTTTTAAATTATATTCTTAGATAATACATACGTCAGATGGTCAGATTTATTACTTTAGTGTGCGTGACAAGCTACGTCTTACACTTGCGATACGTCGCGATGTCACTTTGTTTTAGTGTTTTGTATGTAAAATTGAAGAGGCTAACGGTTCGCCGCTGTATTATTCGACGTTTTCACTGTCTCAGTCTATAGTCTAGACATATAAATTATCTAAAAATATAATTTAAAAACCCCAATCTACCTAATTGTAAACAAACAGCCGAATTCTGATTGGCCGTTGACACTTAACCGATTACAGCTATAAAATCTACCATTATACATATATTATACTATACATTCCCGCCCGCTTCTCTGGGCGAATTATAAAAGGACAACGAAATTAAAAAAACAATAAGTAGCCATAAATCATCTAGGATAAATTTCGCAACGAATTATGGTAGTTTCATATCGATACGATCAGTGGTTAAGGCGTGATTGAGCCTCAAACAAAGACCATTTTCATTACATATATATACCTTATATACGCGTTGCATACACAGCTTATGTGGATGGAAATGTTGGGAAAGGTCAATCTAGGCGCAATTCGAAGTAGGTGAGATTTCTGTAGATGCGTGAGGGTATGTGCATGAGTACAATGTATTTATATTTGGGTTTTTAGAATGGAATCCGTACACTCTCAAAGAGGATGTAAATACTACGTAATAAGAGGCGGGGCTGCCTTAGTAAAAATTGAAATTTAGTTTAGTATGAAACGTGCAGTCATTTGGCATAAGTTTGAAATAGTAGTAATTACAGTATCGCGATTGGCCACGCAGTATGATCCGGCTAAGTCTGAAAGCGAACAGTTGCTTAAAACTTTTTTTACAAGATTATACCCGTCATCTGTCAAAACGTCAATGACTGCACGTTTCATACGATAGAGTGAATCGCTCTTTTTTTAGAGTTTCGCTAGGCTGAAATCGCCGATTAACCCTCTGTGAGACAGTTGTGTTGTATCTGTGAGCAAAATTAAAATTAATTATAGATCTTAGTACCTAGTAGTTATGGCTTAAGCTCATCAGAACAGAAATAAATCGAGATTTATCTGGATTCTCGATTCAATTCTGTACAATTTTTCTTATGTAAAAATCGTAGAATGTTATTAAGGCTTTCGGCTAGTATTCTTCAATTAAAAAACATAGTTACTATCTAGTTGTTGTATATAATAAAAACTAAAATGTCGATGATATTGTTCAATTACTTTAGATAAATTGATTTACGGTATTTTTTTTTACCTGTGTACATAAAACCTGTTATTGCATCACCCTATTATGATTTGTTAATATGGTTGTTATACTTGTCAATTTATGACTTGTCAATCAAAAAAAAAAATGTGAGCCGTCACGGGACGCCTGGCAGATGTGAAACATCGACATTATTTTAAAAGTAATATGTAGAAAATAACATATTGTGATAGGAACTAAATATGTCATAATGATAAAATAAAATATTACGATTTTTTTCCAGATAACGATGACTTTTTATTGAATAAACATTTATTTTCATTAAATACAAAAATTTACGAATTTATTTCAAATCGTGACTACTTAATTCGTTTAATCAGTGACTTCGGTAATAGTTATATTCGATGTTGCCTCTGAGGACGGTATTACTGTGACAAGGCGACGCGTCGCCACGGCATGCGTCGCCACGCCAGAAATCGGTTTTACGTGCGGCTATAGATGTTTCACATCAAAAAGCAACTAATACCTACACTAATAAATTAATAATCAATAATGTCACAAGACATCGTTTTAATTCTTTTAGTTGTCCCTGACATTTTGCTATCTATAATAATTATATTCTCGTTGTCTATATAGCTTGAACTATTTTCATATCTTAATTGTCAACATCATCATCAGCTGGAAAACGTCCACTGCTGGACAATGGCCTCCCCCAAAGATTTCCACGACGATCGGTCCTGCGCTGCCCTCATCCAACGTATTCCGGCGATCTTGACCAGATCGTCGGTCCATCTTGTGCCCCCACACTGCGTCTTCCAGTACGTGGTCGTCATTCGAGGATTTTACTGCCCCAACGGCCATCTATCCGTCGAACTATGCGCCCTTAACTTATTTGTAAATTGATTTAAAATTCGTACAATTTTAAATCACCAATGTCACAAGATAAATCATGATATTAATGCCTATTATGTCAGATTTTCATAATATTCGCCATTTTACGTTCTATGATGTCGTATTCAAATATTTTTTTATTCCTCATTGAAACCTGAGCACCGAACCCATGTAACAAAACATTGGTGACAGCACCTATGACATAAACTGACCATAATTCAACCTTTCGAGATTTAAACTTATTGGCTTGTATTACAGCTTAAATTTGTTTGTTTATTGAAAGTATAGGCGCCAGAATTTTGTCGCCAGCCCGTTGATATCCGGTGTAGAAAGTTTTTTTTCGCTTTTTTTTAATCGTCTCCCGTAGGTCAGTGACCATGGCGTGTCTGAACACTTCCTAATGATTTATAGACCACGGGTCTGTTGACGCCTGTTTTTTTTCTATTTCGGAAGTCGGCAACAGCAATAAAATTTTATTCGAAGGAGAATTTATTTGTTTTTATTCTTTTTTCTCGTGACATTTAAAGATGATATTTTCATAGTATAATTTACATATTTGAATTATTTTCCTGTGAATAAAATTTGAAACAGTAAAATTTATTTCCGTAAGTCAAAACAAGATGGTAAATTGTATAAAGATAATCAAGGTGATACACACATTTGATACAATTTTTTATTCTTTTACTACTTACTTATATAATCTAACAACATTATCATTACAATTATTACCCATAAAATTGATTTAGATTAAGTACCTATATAAAAATAGGTACATAGAATATTTAAAGACGTAATAATATAAATAACAATTGCTTATTCCCTTAAATAATATAAAAAAAAAATTATTTGTATTCTATTGTAGCTACTACCCTCACTAGGTACTACTAGTAAATAATATAACCAAATATTAAACTTTTAACTGATTTAATGACTAAATTTTTAATTATTAAATTCCGCTGCAACGAACAAACTTGTTTGTGTGAGCCAGCATAGGCCTTACTTGATGCTAGCTAACCGTAGGTCATCCTTTGTTATTGAATACTTAAATAAGTTTATTTTAAGCTTGAGGTCTGGATTAACTGAGGTGGAAACATAAATTAGCCCTTCCCTATCTTTAGGTTAATATTCACAGACAAAATTTGAAAACAAAATTTTATGAACGATGCGGGACTCGAATCCACGACCTCTGGCGTTCCATGCCAGTGCTCTGCCAAGTGAGCTATTAATCCTAGAAGTGAGGGTTATCACTTTAGAAACATAACAAATTGTTTAGGTTAATGTTACTTACATAATACATATTGTCTATTATTACGTTATAAGGAATCATATCTAAGAATGTTTCTCTGCTGTTTTCACTGGTGTATTATGGCATAATGATTTTTTTAAACTAAAAAAATCATTACAATCTGTTCACGAACAAAAACTAAACTAGTCGAAATAATTATGAGCGCTATCGCATAAACAAAACTACACGACAAAAGTCGCGGATACGCGCTTGTATATATGTAACATGATTGATTAAATTTTTTATACTTCATTTAACATACTCTTTGGGAGTTGAGTGATAATTTTTTTATGGTATAAGATCACATTAGAATGATTGTCATAAGTGATTATTGCTATTGTCCATGTTTTCTTGCACCATCAGTGGAATTACAGCAACACTTGCAATGCCAGGATATAGGTAAAAACAAAAAATACCAAACATTACTACTATAAAAATCATATGGTAATTAATTTGCAAAAAATCTTAATAAGTAATATATTTAAAATAATCCATGATGTCATATACAATAATTAAATAATTATGGTCCACTAAACCACCAACCACAGATTATTGAATTCATAAAACCCTTTCACCCGAACCAAAGCCTTTTCGAGTCTCTATAAAAAAATAAAAAATGGTAGCGGAAGGCTCCGTTTTATAATCTGTGCTCTGTATTCAACTTGTCATAAAGCTACGGTAGCCGATCGTTTTTTTTATTGCATATGTATTTTAGGCTAGGGATACATTGGCTGTGTGTTTTAAGACATACGCATTTCAAATATACAGTCAGCAGAAAAAATACAGAGTGGTAGCCCATGCAAATTTTAATAAATGTTTTTTTCAGTAGAACTATAAATATTAAATTACAGATGAATTGCTCTCGAAGCTGCAAGTTTTTTATGTTTTAATAATATATGAGTTCAACGCCAAGTGATAGAGCCGTTCGCGAGTACTAAATCTGCGACTATTCGAGCAGCTTGTCTTTGCACGCGGTCAAATTGTCCGAGGTGATACTGGTGGGGTGGACCAGACCAGGATCCATGTTCAACAAGCTAATAAAAAATTATATGAGTTTTCAATTTTGAATATTTAGCTTTCAATAGAGTCATTTAGTAAGATGATTCCATTATTTTGAGCGTAGAATTAAAAAAATAAACTTCACTAAGGGAAAACACGGTGTTCACTCCCCAGACATTATATGAGGTTCTTACCTACTATCCAGTGAGGCTTGTATGTTATAAGATTCGCGGTCACAATAAAAAAATTCGAAAAATGCAGCAGACTTAATGCATTCCAATCAAATGGTTTTAGCTGATACTGTTAATAAAAGACCAGAGATGAGAGATATTCTCTATATACGGAACTTTGCCTTATATTAGCTAGGATATAGTTTTGAAATAGGTCACACGCCTCAAAAATGTATAACGCTTATAACAAGCAAAAATCAAACTATGTTCAAGTATCGATAAAATTGCAATGAATGAATATTTTAGCTCCTTATATTACTTTTCAAGCATCTTTTTATCATCTTTAGGATCTGACAACTGGCACAAGAGTTACTCTAGTTCCAGCAGTTTGATCATTAATAACAGCGTTGAAGTAAGATACGTCTTCCCGTGCTCCGTAATGTTGTATAGAGAATTTCTTTAGTATGTTTCGGTTTAGGTATATAGTGTCGTGACAGTACATTTTTGTTTGCCACCAAATTTAAATTTATTAATAAAATACTCATGCATAAAAGTTAAAGAAAAATCGATTGATATTTATCAAAAAAATGCTACGAGTGTGTCCCAACCCTTATCATAATCCCTATAATTCTCACTAAGCATTTAATCTGACGTATAACATTATTTGAGAATAATCCACCGAAATATTATCAAGTAATTAACGTCACTTTTTGTTTTTTATTTAAATACTAATTTAAGGTCGAGTTATTCTTCCATTCTGACGTTCAACCTGCAAAAAATATTGCGTATTCGCAAAAAAGAGGTTTAATGTGGTGAATATTATGTTTTTTTTAGAGTTAATATTCAGCTATGTGTCCGTCAGTCTTTCTATTATGACGCAATAGTATGACGGCATTTGGTACTACAGTAATGCTTTATTATCAATGTACAGTAGAATCCCGATTATCCAAACATCGATTATCCGAATATCCGATTATCCGGACTCATTCGTCTCGGCTCTAACTATCAATTTAAAAATGTTTGAATGAAAATTTTGTTGGAAAGCGAGATATGTTACGCCAAGATTATTCTAGCAATGAAAATTCTTAGCATTGGTGAAGGGTGCGAGGAAGAGAATATGAAGGAGTGACTGAACTGCGATAGTGAAGACCCTGGATTCCAAATATTTACTGATGAAGAAATCATTGAGGATTTGAACAGTAACGAGAGAGAAGATGAAGAAGAGACTGAAACTGGGGATGTATGTCAAGTACCATCTCACGCAGCAGCTTTTGAAGCTCTAGAATTAGATGTTGCTTTTAAGTGGTTTGAATTTGAAAGACAGGACGAATCGGATACATTTGTTACAACTGAAGCGCATCAGGGACTTGGCTGCAATGAAACGATGTGATTCATTACATCAAAGATCAATAACAAATTATTTTAAGCCAAAATTTTAAATTACATCGTAGGTATTAAGTAATCCGTTATCTATCGTTATAGCTCGTTTTTTATATATCATATTATCTAAGTAAAACCGATCGGTGATACGGATTTATCGATTATATGGAATACTCATGGTTTTATTTGATCCGGATAATCGGTTAAGGCGATGATTATGAAATAGACGTTTAAAAGTAAATTTTAACTCAAATAAGTGGGATAACCCTCAAATTTGACACAATTCTGGACAACTTATCATACAGACAGCTTGGCCTCGATCTGTCAATTTATTTAACTTAATTCTTCAGCTTAATAATGTCCTTATTTCATTGTAAGATAATAAATAAACGGATATTTCGCAAATATGAAATGTGGAACTTTTACATCGTATAATTTTATTGTGTAACTTACATTGAAGAAATATAAACTTAAATTTAGGCTTTTGAATATAGTCATTAATAAAATGCTATTCGAACAATTCGAATTCTATCGATCCCTACCATGCATGGCAAATTTCAATTTGTAGACACGAGGCCCGCTGTCACATCAAAACGAAAGAAACTACTTTACGATAATGTGTAGTATAAAATATAACTTTATCGCGTTGCAATAATTTTTAGTTCGTGACACTGTAAAATTCAATTTTGAATATAAATTTGACTTTAACACAGGTGACTCCTCTCATAAGGAAACAATAACAGATCGATGTTGTGTTTGACAGTTCAGTCAAGTCTCCGTGTACTGGAACTGTAACAACGAGTATGAGTAATGCCGTGAGAAGAAAAAGCTACGAGTCATTAAGTAGTTTATCATATCGGTATCAGGTCTGTGCTACTGGACCCCTTCACGGCGTGGCCACTAAACACACGGGCTTGTTTTGTTTGGAATTTCATGAAGCCAGTACATTATGTGCACATTATGTTTGCCACAAAAAGTTTATGTAACCTATTACTCAGGTAAATAGTAAGAATTTTTAGTTAATTAATTCCAACCGGCAAACGAGCGCGGTGGAACCATAACGGTGCCATATTCTGCCATAAAGCAGTTATATTCTATTTTGATATGAATGGCGCGGTAGCTAATAAAATTACTGTGCTAATAAGACAACATCGTCTCAGTCTCATCAGTCAAAATGAGGAGAGCAATTGCCGCTCAGAATTGGGGTTCAGTCAAAAATAAAACTACACCAAAAAAGTGTTAAATTTCATCAAGTAAAGGCTAATAATACGACAAACAACATTTTTTTGTACTATATTCATAAAGTAAGAACATATACAATAGTACACACATAACACTCCTCTATTAGACTTCTTCTAATGAATCCTTATCATCAAAAAAAAAATCGAAAACCATCGATTTTTTTGTACATAGCACGTTATCTTCGTGGCCCAACATCAAGAACCCTAGAATCAAGATAAAATCCCTTTTACGCGCCGATTTGACGTCTCTATCCGCGCTTTATCTGACTCCATCTGGAATTAATATTCTTATAACCATCAGATATTAAATTAGACTTAAAATATATCAATTATGTTACGGTTTTGTTGATTGTGTTCAAATTAAGTTTTAGTTGTGGCGCTTCATGTTATTTAAGGTTACTGCGCAGGTGGGAAAAATTAGAAGAGTGAGTTTTTTGGCATAATTTTCGACACAGTGACGTTGGTCCAGAAATAACCCTATAGGGTGCAGTTATATCTTAATCCAAGTGATTTAATTAGCAAGTGACATCACCTTAAAAAAAGTGTGTACCAACACCTTTCTGAAAGGCCGGTAATGCAATGTTCCTCTGGTGTTGCAAGAGAATGTGGGCTGCGGTGATCATTTACCATCAGGTGACCCTTACGCTAGTTTGCCCCCCTCTTCCATTAAAAAGTGTGATGATATTGTGGTCGTGTCGCATTACTGCTTATTTGCTATTCCTATATAGTATTGTATTGCGTTATAATAATAATAATAATCAGTCCCCCTGAAAATGTGCTCTGAAATGGTCACGAAAGTGTCGGGTCAATTAAAAAATTAATAAAATTGTAACTTTTTCACAAAAACGTATTTTAATACTTAAAAAAGTATTTTATTTAAATAATAATAGTAATTCCGTACTAAAAAAACAATTAACATTTGAAAAACTAAGCATGCAAAGCTATAAACTATACTATGTCTCATTTACAATACTGCCTTCATGACCACAGGAGAGTAGTCTGCCTGTTAAGTGGCTGTGCGTTTTTTTATGAAAATAAAGGACAAGATGAGCAGGACGTTCAGCTGATGCTAATTGATACGTCCTTACCCTACCTACCTACAATTCTTGAAAAACCCAAAAATCTGAGCGGCACTACAATTGCGCTCGTCACCTAGAGACATAAGATGTTAAGTCTCATTTGCCCAGTAAATTCACTAGCTAAGGCGCCCTTCAGACCGAAACACAGTAATGTTTACACATTACTGCTTCATGGCAGAAATAGGCGCCGTTGTGGTACCCATAATCTAGCCGGCTTCTTGTGCAAAAGAGTCTCCCACTGGTAAAACTGGTATGGTATCTAAGTCATCTGGAAACACCGCAAAAGGAAGTTCGTTCCAAACTTTGGTAGCACGTGGTGGAAAGCGCCTTGAAAACCGTACTGTGCGAAGGTAGAAACCGGCGGCAGGAGTCAGGTACAACAGTCTTTGGAATACTTCCGTGATATGCGATAGGTATTTATCGCATCGCCAAATGTCTAAAAAGAATCCTATTCTTCGTCTATATAACATATATAACTAATAAAAAAAGCAGCTGCGTGGATTTATGAAACCACGATGTAAGTGAAACTTTTTTTTTTCACAAAATAACCTTAATATCAGCATAGAAAAAAAAACAAATTTATATATTATACTTTACATATTCATAAGTGACACAACTGAGTAATAGTCTATACACTGCACGGTCAGCTGCTGCGAACGATAGGCGCCGCCCGACCGTCACGCGACATGCAACACACAGACGAAAAGGTCTGAGACGATGTAATAAAAGTTCCACTTTAATATTCTCTGGATAATTGAATCATGATCGAATAAATAGTAAAATAAGATTAAAAATGAAAATAATCTAATCTAATCTAATGTAATCAAAATAGAAATTGAAATACGTATTTGGTATAGTAGAATAATAAAAATTAAATAAAAAATTATAAATAATGAAAACGGAGAGATTTTTCTTAAAACCACGTAATCAAATAAACATTTATTTATTTATTTATTTACATACAAACCAACAGCATTAGGTACATACAAAACATAAAAATAATCAAGCTTATACATAATCTGGTGTGAATGCCAGTTACTGGTGCATACTCATCAATCTCATTACAAGACATTATATTAAGTACAAAATAAAGTTTAAAGTTTAAACATCGATTTATAAATATTTGCTTATTATTCGTGTCAAATAATACTCTAAAATTAAACACTAAATAAACAATAATCATAAAAATTATTCTTATTTTGTCTCGACCGAGAAGGTCACTCGTGAACTAAACACTTAAATAAACCTTTTTAAATCTATGGATCGGCATTTCCGAACCGACCATGTGACTCCTTAGCTCGATGACCTTTAAAAAAAACAAAAGTAATTGGGTGACATTTCCGCCTACAGCCCGTCGTGTTACCTCATTAAGAAAAAAAGACTTCCAAGTTTGTGTCGGCATTTTTTCGACTTTCGAATGTACTGCATTTCATTACTTTTGTATGGCGTCTCTATTCATTGACAAATATTTAATTATAAGCAAAGTCTTATAGAATTCGAATGTGACTTTGACAGCTTAGGTTTTGTTATCAATCTAATCATTTCAATATAATCTGAAATGATATATTTACGCTGTCTCACGGGAACGTTATTTATGCTTTAACAATAGAACTCTTTGTAAAAAATTGCCTGAATTCCGTGTGCATTTTTGCAGTGTTTGACCTGGAGTCAAGTCAAGTTGTAGCTATTACAATAAAAACGTACGCATTCATTAATTGTTTCAATGTATCGAAAAAATAGCGGTGAACTGATAACCTCTATTATCAGCAACACACGCACACTAAAACAAAGTGACGTGAACTTAAAAGGGAAGTCCTTCAAATACTATTTACTAAAATGCTAAATAAATAAATTTTTGATTTTTTTTTGATACATATTGCGAATGTAAAACATATCTTGCACACTAAAGTAATAAATCGGGCCTGTTGTTATGCGTTCCATAACAGACAGCAAGAGGCTCTATCTAGACTTACTTATAAATTAACTGAGGTATCCTTAGATTAAAGATTGGTCTCCGCTGCGCTCCAACTACATACCACAGTTCCTAAGAACAATAGCTTTTTTATTTCGGCAACTATTAAATGCTTGTGTGCGTCGCATCTTGACACTCAATGGCATCTTCAAAATTTATTAAAATACGCTTCGTGTTATTTTACATTGATTGAAATTAATAAAATACAAAATACTTACTGATGATATGTGATCACTGTGTCTTTCTTATTTCTTGTAGTAAAATTTCTAGCAGCTGTCATTTGAAAAAGTTAACTTGTAATTTTAACACAATGGATTTTTTTTTTCATTTATATAAAATTTAATGAACCCCGGTTCCTTTCCTAATATTTCCATCCACATTCACTGTATAAATGTATATACATGTGCAGTAAATCAACTTTAACCCAACCTACATGAACAAAACATTATACATTTCAGTCTCTATAACAATCACTACTAGTTACGTTCACAACTCCATACGCTCTTTTGGAAATAAAAATGATAATTCAGCGGCAAATTATTGATCTGATGAGCTTAAATAAAAAAAAACTTCCATCTCTTAGCGCTTACATCAAAAACCTTACTAGAAGTCAAGTAGAACCATGACACGCTCAAGTAGGTATGCCCATTTATTTCCCACAAAAAAGTCTCCCCACTCGTGAGGAGTTTCATAAAAAGCGGACTTGACAAAGGTGAACAAACATTCAGCCATCTTTGGCGGCATTTCTTTTACTACTCGGTGTTGCCCGCGCTTTGGTACGTACAAGCTTCTCTTCCTGTCCTTAAATATGCCGTGAATTTCTGTTGTTTTATAAAAAGAGTATCCGGGTGTCATTGTACGGAATCTTGCAAATCCAGTAGATTAATAATCTCTTTATTTAAGTTTGCCCATTGGAAGAACGAAAATTTTTAGAACGCATCGCTCTTCTTTTGTTATCAGACTAAAATTAACATCAAACACATAAGGTATGCGAAAATATACTGGAATAATATACCACCACCTTACAAAGCCTTCTTATCAGTTTATTTCTTTGAATTAAAATGAAAGGATATATTTAAAATGAGCATCAAAGTCTGTATTCCAGCCTTAGTTACGTCCAGATCAAACAATTTGGGACCTTTCACAAAAAATAAAAGCCCTGACCGGAACCTTTGAGATATATCAAGTCCAACATCCAATCGAGCAAGGCTTAGTAAATAAACCTTGGTCCAATGAACGGAGTCTCCAAAAATAATTTTATTTTGCTTTATAAAGGCCTGTAAAAACTAAATTATTAATTCAAGACTATAATATATAAATAAGGGATTGCTTTTAATACTAGTAAGCTTCATAAGATACATAATAGCTTTAAAGGTAAATGTACACTTTAATAATAAAGTCCCAGACCCTGTTCAGGCATTATCTATAAATAAATTTAAATGTTTTATTAAAAAATGGCTCTGTCGTAAATCCTACTACTACCCACCTATTGCACAGCTGAATATCTAAGTTATCGGACAGCATGGGACTAGATTATGATTATTTTATAGCAATACCACTTTTTTAATTAATTTAATAATAATTTTTGCACTTAAATTATTTGATCTATTATGCTCCCTTTATTTTCTAAGAAATTTGTATGATTTCTTTTGTAGCTAATTATTAGATAAAAAAAAATTAAGCATCGAACCACGCTACCTGCAAATGTAAGATGTGTAGCTATACAGTTCCAGGATTTTTTACTACTAATATAAAATTCTGTATAAACAATATAATCAATAACAAAAATTAACAAATTCAAACATCAAAACAAAATTTTAACTCTAATGACTCCTCAAACATATTAAATCAAATTTACACTGTCATTAGGATTCAAAGTAGCATGGATTATGATGCAAGTGTTAAAAGCAGGTTGTAGTTAAACTGTGCGCGCGTGCAGGCGATTTTGGTCTTTAGATAATATAACGTTGTTTGTCCGTCTGTATGTTTGTAAAGGACGGTTTAAAATTAGCGCGTCCTACCGCGGTGAAGCAAAAGAGCATCTAATAGGGTTGTCAACGTAAAGATAAATTAAACAAGATTATGGTAATATCATCACGGATTTAATCGAGTGTATATATTACTATTTTTTTTCATTATGTTAAACTATATAAAAAGAACAGGGAATTTAATAATACTATTATGTGTGTGGGTCTAGTGTCTTTTATATTCCCTGTTCTTTTTTTAATTCTCAAAAATTTAACTTGGAAGTGTCAGAGAAAATTTTGATTTTGCGGTTCATTAGGTAATAAGAAAAATAGCTTAACTTCATTTTGCCAGAGGAAATTCAACTGACCACGACCCAGATAACCAGGCCCATCCTGGTAGAAACTGTTTTAAGTAGTAAGATTTTAAGGAAGTTAAAAAATAGATCAATATCTACAACAACAAACCTAAAATAATATTTACAGTTTTCAATAGGCATATATAATTATTACCACACAAAACAATAAAATTAGTAATGATAAAAATATCTTCTCGCGCCAGCCCTAGCGGATAATAGTAAGCGTAAATATGGTGAGTGTAAATATGAAAAATGCCCGGGCATAACCTGGTGGAAGGTCGGGCGAATGCTCTTGGAGGTCTCAACTTGAGATGTAATTGTTTAGTTGGTGTTAAAGTGTTTTGATGTTAGTACAGTAATACTTAGAGCTTACTTAGCATGGGGTTACATTTAAACCGCGAAAGCCTAACGTAATTTTTAATTATAATGTCTTACTGTTAAATTTTTTTCCCTAAAATTAAGCACATGCTTGGAAGACTTAATGATTTGACGTGAAACCGAAAGAGTGCGTGGAATCACTATCGACCAATTTTCGCGCGTTGATGAGGGGCTAAAACTGTTAAATACTTAATAACAATAGTTCAGGCTCTAAACGAAATAGAAATGCCATGTGAATGAATGATACAGAATAATATAGTCCAAACAATTTACTTACCTTTGTAGCATGTACAATGTACATGTACAATGAGTAGACCTGGTAAAATTGCCCATTTTAATGATTCTGTTTCACTTCGAGATCTCGTCGTCATAGTGACAAAGTCATATTGGCACAGTCTTCTCGAATCGACAATGCTGAAAGCGCGTAATTCACCACGGGAGGCTCCTTTGCACAGGATGCCGGCTAGAATATAGGTACCAACGGCGCCTATTTCTGCCGTGAAGCAGTAATGTGTAAACATTGTTTCGGTCTCAAGGGCGCTGTAGCTAGTGAAATTACTGGGCAAATGAGACATAACATCTCAAGGTGATGAGCGCAATTGTAGTGTCGAAGAGTAGTGTGTAAGAATTACCATCAGCTGAACGTCCTGTTGTTCTCGTCCCTTACTGTCATCAAAAAAATCTGAGTTCGTTGAGGTAAACTTGAAATAAATTCATGCTTGAGTTTTGCACGGGTAATAAATAGATCAAATCAGGAAATCCTAATAAATTAATATTGGTGTTTTGGTACCAGAAAAGGATAGTAGTAGGAATAAATTGAGTACACAATAGGTATAGAGCGATGGAATGAAAAATATTTTCAATTCAATTTACGACTGAGTTGGGCCCTAAATAGGGCTTTAAGCTCGTTCGAATATAGATAAATAATATATTAAAAAGACGAAAGAATTAATCGTATTTAGAATTAACAGAATGACATTTGATAACTTTCGACCTTGAACGCGTTATAAATATTTATAAAAATAACAACATCACAAAAACGATGATGGAGTAGATTACTCACAGAGGAAATGATTATTGTGTAGGTATGTATTTCAATTATTCATTCGATCGATCACAGATCATAATATCAAATATTTGATTATTGTGTAGGTATGTACTTCAATTATTCATTCGATCGATCACAGATCATAATATCAAATAGTGACTTTTTGTCAATTGTTATTCTTAACAGAAACATCTTTAAATTTGTGACAAAATTGCTGACAAAAGGAATTATTTTCTCAAAATTGATTTCCGTCAATTTAATTGTTTGTTTCATTCGATTTCTTTAGAAACAATTATAAATAGCTTGCGTACTGTAATTATCACTTTGGTTGTTTTGTTCTAGACGAAGCTATCCCGCTCAAAGTTACGCATGGCGAGTATAGGTACCTCTATTACATTTGGCTTGGCACCCACCTCAAACCTATCAATAGGTGGCACATATAAATAATAGTATTTTATTAATATTAAAGGTTTGCATAAGGAGTATATAAAATTAAATCTTTATAAAGCTATTTTTTACTTTTCAGTGTCTGTGGTTGTACTGTCAGCTGCAGTAGGCTTTTTCTCGATTACATGAGGTAAACTATAATATTTCATTGCTTTGAAATAAGTCATAAATATTAAATAGTCATTTTTTATATATATCCCAATAAACGGGAATGAGAAAATGAATCGCCTCCGAAAAATGCTGTTCGAAACACTATTTCACGTTCTTGTAACAAAATGAAAGTTGTTAGCTATGAATGACAGGAAGACCCACATATCGAGAAACGGGCTAGTAATAATTTATAATTAACCTAAATGAAAACTCCCGAAAGACTCCTCAAAGAGCTGCACCCAAAAAAAATACTTCGTCCACGTAAACAATAACATCATCCACGTAAGCACGAATGTTTTTAAAAAACTTTCATAAAATGAAAACTACGGGCTCAAACTTTGAGAAATTTTTATGGGACTAAATAGCAACTATTCCGCATCAAACTAAAAGAGAATCACGTAAATCGGTTGATAAACCTCAGCGTTATAACAAATACCAATCGAATTGAGAACCTCCTCCTTTTTTAAGTCGGTTAAAAAAGAAACCCGCTGAGTTTAGGCGCCCGTTCTTCTCAGCTCTGAGGAATGCTTTCTCGAATGGTTGATCGTTTTTTACGTTTAATAAGTGATTTTATATCCTATTTTGAATAAAAATATTTGAATTTGAACAAACACAGAAACAAGTTCAGAGATAAGCAACAATTAATTAATCTCAACTCCAAAAACACATGTGCCTATGACAATAGCTATTGTAAAGCGTATCAGGCCTACAGAACAATAGTTAAAATTTAAGTAAGTTTAGTTGTTTGTAACTGTTAAATCCAACGTTATTCGAAAAATGTCATTTTACTGCCTGGCTAGCACGCAACATGAAATCATTGGTACCGACAGTTTGATGTGGTGTTGTCATTGACAAAGTATAATGTTTTCCTCTGCGGGCTATTTACTCCTGTCCTTCTAACATTTATCACCTGTTGCTTAATTCATAATATAAACTAGAACATTGTAACAAAACCATAGATACCTTCGAACTACCATGCTTAATTTATAACAAGGTCAGTGAAAGGTGCCTATAATATTTTTTGTATTACTTTTTAACTATGTTATTAAAAATACTAATGTCTTTGAGTAAAAAGAATAACAGTAACGAATTTCAACGTCCACACATCATACGATTATAAATAACTAGCTGATGCCCGCAACTTCATCCGCGTAGATAAAGGGTTTTTAAAAATAAGGAGCCGGTTTGGAATTGATGATTATCTCATGTCCTATTCCAGTTCCGGTTCGCGTTTTCACTCCCGTTCCCAACATATTATATGAATCTTATTTCGAGGACATTGCTATGGCAAACTAACTTCGATGACTTGAATTTCAGTTTTGCACAAATCCCGCGGAAACCATGGATTTTTCTGGGATAAAATGTAGCCTAAGTCCCTTCTCAAATTCTAGTCTGTCGTACCGTACGTTTTCATCAAAATCGGTAAAAGCGTAACAAACAAACTTACATTTACATTTATAATATAATTATATATATGTATGGATAAACCTTTGACTCAACTTTGTCGAAAAGCAAATATTTTGTCCTAAGGTATTGCTGATATATACACTGGCCTTCAAAAGTAAGTATCACACTTTTAAAATTGGGATAACGTTTTAAGTTCACAAGATATACTTTCGAAATAAAAAGGACTCCAAAGATAATTTAATTTTGTATATAAAAACTTTATAGTCGGTAACCTTCTTTTAAGAATTGGCTGAAAAAAAACTTCAAAAACAAAACCATTCCTTTTTCAAAGTGGACGTTTCCGAATTACAATTTTACCATTCACATTTTTCTTTCTGTTTTAAATTTTTTTCAAGATCGATGGGTCTTGTTTTAATAATTTATGCTAAAAAGCACATAGCATTTATTTATCATGCCTCTTTCAGTTGAAGAATGTGCTAGGATCATGGCTTTTCTGGAACTAGGCATCAGTATGCGTCGCACTGCAAGAATGGTGGGTGTGACGGTACGAACGGTCCAGAAGGTAAAGCGAAGGTACGAAGAGACTGGACACCATCTGAGGAGACCTTGTAATGGCAGACCCAGGTGTACCAGTGCCTGAGATGATGCAAAATGCAGTTGAAGTCCAGCAACAGCTACTTCAGACCCGGAGGGACTACATTAGTGACAGTACGGTGAGAAGAAGACTTGCTGAAGCAAATTTGAAACCCCGAAGACCAGCGAGTGGCCCAAAACTCGAGAGACAGCATCGAGTAGCGAGACTGCGATACGCCCGTGAACACATGCAGTGGGATAAAGAAGAATGGTCAAGAATTTTGTTTGCAGATGAGTCTCGATTCTCCCTTTACACTTCTGATGGAAGGCGAAGCGTTTACAGGCGACCTGGTGAGCGATACCTTCAAGCCTGCGTCTCAGAAAGAGTTTGGACTCTTGACGGTGGAGGCAGTGTACATGTATGGGCTGGCATATCTTCAGAAGGTCGCATAGAGCTAGTAGCCATAGAAAATGGCACCCTCACTGGGCAAAGATATGCTCAAGAGATTCTCAAGGAGTATGCAGGGCCGTATTTAGCAAATATGGGTGATGGGTCGATGCTGATCCATGATAATGCCCGTCCACACACGGCTCATATCGTACAAGAGTATATTCAGGAGGTCGGTATCAGCGTGATGGCTTGGCCATCAAGAAGTCCTGATCTCAACCCAATTGAACACGCCTGGACACACTTCCAGCTCGAAGCTGTAATCAGAGCTCGAGGAGGCAATACCAGTTATTAAAAATTAAATAACATGTAATACATTTTAGTTGAATTTTTTTACACTAAACTAAAAATGTCTATTTTCATTGTTTTATCTTTTTTAAGTTAAAAATGTTACTAATGCATAATTTTAGTTTCTAAGAATTAAAGCGTATAAAATTTGCAACAAAACGTTTTTAATCTTAAATCTCTACCTTCTATAGTTAAGAAAAAAATTTAATTTGAAAAGTGTGATACTTACTTTTGCAGGCCAGTGTATAAGAGTACAATGTGAATCTAGTAAACTTTATTGATTATTACGCTCGAGGTAGTAATAAGGGAACCGAGAGTGTTTTGATCAATGCACACGCGTTTCATATGCGATTTCATAATATACTTCAAACGCTCATGCGAGGAAAAAAGTTTGAGAAATCAACCAATAATTCTACTTTTTTAAATTTTAGTTGCTATGACAACAATAGAGGCTACTTACCTATATGTTGTGTTATATGACACCCTGATAAAAATAATAAAATAAGTTTTAAAATAAAGTGTTGTATATTCGCTACAAAGTACTAGGGCAACATAAACCTAAAAAGATATTCACCGGCCATAACCATCGTGAATTAAGTATGGTTAACTAACGTGGAGCTAAGAAAATAGAATCCTGGCTACTCGGATAATCGTATAGATAACTCTGGACATGGCGCGGCCTCTTTGTGTTGCCACTTTGCATCCGCCGCCTTCCATTTTGATTATTTGCCATAGGGTTGCTACATGCTAAAATTATTTTATAACTTTCTAATATTTAACAATAAACTTAGATTTAAAAAAAGCAATGTCTTACGAATACAAAACCATATAATAATATAATATTTAAGTTATCTATTATCAGAATAATAAATCATCATTTTGCCCAACCTTACCTACATTGCCGACGATATGAATAGAGAAATACTTTCAATGTTAATAACTAGTGTAAATTTTACACTTTCATTTATTGATATACACCTATGACAGAAGACTATTTTGCAATATTCAACTTTTAAACAAGTTTCATGTCAGTAATCGAAGAGTTTAAAATAGCTTTAATCAATATAAAATTTGTATAACTTTAATTTCTAATTTTCTGCGGCGCCTTTTTCTGCCGTGAAGCAGTAATGTGTAAGCATTTCTGTGTTTCGGTCTGAAGGGCGCCTCATTTGCCCAGTAATTGCACTAGTTAACATCTTATGCCTCAAGGTGACGAGCGCGATTGTAGTGCCGCTCAGAATTTTTGAAGATCCAGAGCGGCACTGCATTGTAATGGGCAGGGCGTATCATTACCATCAGCTGAACGTTCTGCTCATCTCGTCCCTAATAAACATAAAAAAATGTCCATCTGGAATTGCTTCTAATTCATAAAATATTACTTATGATACTGCAGTCGTTCAGAGGTTCAAACTTTACATACACATACAAAATTAACACACACATAAATAATATTCACATTATATCTATATTATGTAAATTAAATAATCAAAATACACTGTGAATAATAAATATAACGTAACACATACCATGTAAATGCAAATCAATTCAACATAATAGATTTTGTTTTTATATTTTGTAAACTTGTTTCTAAGAAACGATTTAGATTACAATATATTTCGTACAATTTAAATTTATATCATATTTAGCTTCGCTAGAAAACCATGTTAATTATTCTTGCGTAATCTATACTAATATATAAAGCTGCAGTGTTTGTTTGTTTGTTTGAACGCGCTAATCTCTGGTACAACTGGTCCGATTTGAATGATTCTTTCAGTGTTGGCTAAGGCTATGTTTTTTTTTTCAAAATTAAGGATCCGTAATAAAATTGCTATTTTGTAACACAAGGTGTAAAATCGAAAACCTATTGACAACAGAACAAAATGATGTACAGGCTATAATATAGGCAATATTTTATTACTTATAAAACTATCGCGTGAATTATACTTTATATGGCAAAACAACGTTTGCCGGGTCAGCTAGTTCTATTATATTATTTGTAATCCCTACCTAAATGAATTTTTATGGCATTTGTGAGCTGTAAAAAATATACAAGAATATTTTTCTTAGCAAAGGAGTTGGTGACTAGAATTACTCTAATCTATTTCACTATTGATACTTAATTCTCTGTACACTCGTGGGGTCTTTTTTGCCTTTTGAACAACATGAATAAAATAAATTTCTCGCAAGTATAATAAAACACTGCTAGTGGATACTTTTTTTATATAAAAACTTTATAAGAAAATATATTTGCTTAATTATTTCATGCTGTTACAAATTTTTAAAATTTTTAATGGCGTTTACGTAAATTGCTTTTAGGCGGTTTTACGTGCTTTCTATCTCTTTTATACGGTATTGAGGTGAAAGGAATTACCACGTGGTTAAGCCATGCCTATGTTGTTGCAATCTATTTTTAGTGTACTAAATGAAAAATATACATCGTTTAATATTAATAGAGATATGCCATCAACCCAGATTGACAGACATAATTAAAAATTAATATTTTTGATCATCGAACTATTTTTTTGGATGGTTATTGTAAATGAGTCTCAATAATTACTTGCATTCTGGTTACGATATACGAGATTCTGATTAATGCATAGATATAAGTGCAGCGTATAATTATAATTATATAATAGCTGTTATTTTAATATAATAAATTTTGTAATTACTTATACATTAATAATATTTCTTAAATAATAAATCTAGGGAGTGCCAACCCTAGCCCGCGCGACTGGTCAGCTCATTATTGACACAATAAATTCTAACGCACGTATTTTCAAAACCAGCCTTGCCGTGTGTGTACACACACACAATTTTATGTTAAGGGTTAAATACGTTGCCGAAACGACGGAGACATTGGTATTAAGTACGTCCTTAGTTCTTTTGAAGGTCGCGGCTTCGATACTTGCAAATTAATTATAAAATCGTAAGTGTAAGCATAGACACGCTATGCATCAAATATTTTTTCAAATAAACAAATTACATACGTAACACTTTTATTAGAAAAGCTAAAAAAAGCTTTTAGAATGTTTGTTTGGCTGTCCGTTCGCACGATAATCTCAGAAACACCTTCACTGGTTTGAATGCCGTGCCATCACTTTTCATTTAGTCGTATTCAAAAACAAAAAACCGTTTTTCAAGACCACTCGACAGAAGTGATAACTTTAGATGGGATTAATAAGGAAACAGCAACAACGACATATTTCAATATTTTGTTTAATCTATAGGTATTCATATCTAATTCAATTTAATTTAAATATATGAAACAATAATTTTATAATATAAATTATAATAATAGGCTAGACATACTTGCACTACAAAGGCCCACAACTAATCTCTTGTGCATACTTTATTATGTATGTAGTAAGCATCACAGAAGCAATTAAGGCGTAGCATACTGTGATACGACCCGATCACATCGTATTGTACCTGTTACCTAAGACTTAAGATGCTAATTTAGTTCATTTTTTATTTATTATGACAGTAAGACATTCGGATTAAGATGAGACGAGCAGGACAATCAGATGATGGTAATTGATACACCCTGCCTATTACAATGCAGTGCCCAGGATCATTGAAAATCCCAAAAATTCTGAGCGGTACTACAATTGCGCTCGACACCTTGAGACATAAGATATTTAGTCTCATTTGCCCAGTAATTTCACTAGCTACGGCGCCCTCCAGACTGATACACAATAATACTTACACATTACTGCTTCACGGCAGAAATAGGCGGCAGTATACTATATTGTTATATAAAGCTTCCGTCAAAAATTTGTTGTTCTATACATTGAGAAATCATCTCTATGATACCATAAATATCAATGCACTGCTACATCCGGTTTCTTTGTCTACGGTGTAAATGAATGAACATTATCACTTTACAGTTAACGGAACGTCGTATTAGTGAGGTGACAATTGACATTGTTTATCGATAAAAATCGAACCGGTTTCATCCGGATGCTTGTATCGATATACTGTTAATTTCATTTTGTTCAAATTTCAATGCTCGCTGGTGAACGAAGAACTAGTAGAATAATTCAGTATTTAAGTCAGTCCAAAAGTTGATCAAGAGCTTAATAAAATAACTATGGTTTGTTTCAATTTTAAATCAATTGTAAATAAATATAAATAATTAAACCAAAAATAATAACCAACGTCACCGACATCGCCCAAATGATTGCAGAACTGAGGTGGCAGTGGGCAGGGCACATAGTTCGACGAACAGATGGCCGGTGGGGCAGTAAAGTCCTCGAATGGCGACCACGTACCGGAAGACGCTGTATTGGTAGGCCCCCCACAAGATGAACCGACGGTCAAGATAGGAATACGTTTAATGACGACAGCGCAGGACCGATCGTCGTGGAGATATTTGGGGCAGGCCCTTGTCCAGCAGTGGACGTCTTCCGGCTGATGATTCTGATAAATAATTACGATTAAAATTATAAAAAAAAAACAAGTATTACAAAATTGGGTAACAAAATAATAATAAAAACAAAATGTAGTATGATTCTGTTGTGTTTGACTCACAAATTTTCACTAACTAAAAATTTCAACGCGTCTGAAGTTTTATTATTTTTGAAGAAAATTCTACTTCATCATCATCAAGTCAGCCGGAAGACGTCCACTGCTGGACGAAGGCCTCCCCCAAAGATCGCCATGACGATCGGTCCTGCGCTGCCCTCATCCAACAATAACAACAAAGTGAATTTGGATTAAAATGGCTTAAAAAACCTTTTGCCGCATTTATCACAGGGAGTGCTTTGAGTTCAGTCAGTATTCAGGCTGATACCAGCAGCCTATTTCCTCCACCAGACATTGCGTCAAAATTCGAAATTCCACCCGTGTCATGTTGATGACTAGCATTCTACAATCGCGCGTATTTATCTATTTATTTATTTATTTATTTGTATAAAGAAACTTACAGCTTCATATATTTATATTACATAAAGGTATGATAATCTATAAATATTACACTAGCCAAAATAGTTCCTAACGATGCTTATTAGTGAAGTTTTAAGACTTATTAAAAATAATTACAAAAAAAAAATACAAAAGTTTAAAGAGCCAATAAATTCACTGATACAAATATAACCTTTAGATACCAATTTTTTTAACAAAAGATACAAAATCGTGCTTATTACATCGAAATATGTCGAAATGTATTGCGAGCAACTTTAATTTTAATTTAGCTACAATATTACGACAGCTATTTTAATTTTTTTTATCGAACGATTTAAAGAAGATTATGGCTGCTCCACTAATATTTTCTTTACACAAATTAATTTGAACTTCATTAAAGCATTGCTAATTCTCACTCTGTCTTCTTCTATTGACCTAAGTCAGAATGAGCAAAAAACACTCCTTAGCGGCTGTTAAAAGTTAGCGGACCATTATGAATAAGGGGGTATGATTTAATTTTTTCATATATTCCACTTACAGCTCAATGCAATAGGCATTGATCTGTAAGTTTTCCAATTTGAATAAAATAAAAAAAAATGTTTCTAGCCAGTATCAGTCATTCAATATATTTAATATACTATGAATAAAAAACTAAAAGAAGAACACGTTATAAATGGATTGTCATATACCTTCTCCACCCGGCATATCTGTACGTGATAAATGGACGCACTTTTGGCCCAGTTGTCTGAGTTAGTTGAGGGCACTTTTCGAGATGGTGCGGTATAAACCAGTTTTCAATTCAGGTATCCATTTGGATGTAAATATATTTTATGTGGGTTTACATGACATAACGACAAATGACCATGTTTGAGTGGCATTATGTGCCCATAACGATCATGATATGACTTGAGATGTAACAGATCACAAAATGCCCTAAGGAGTAGCGTAGGTATTACAAACTCTATGAGTTAATGTTATTAATTATAGTTTATCTAGGTGATCTTTTTGTTATTGTTAAAGTCGTCTTATAGAAGCTATGTAAATGACTTTCAATATATTTAATATATAAATATTATATTATTGCAATAAAAAAAAAGTGTGTGTGTATTTATGTATGCATGCAAAAAGTTATACTTCTAACGTAGCAAAAATCATTCTAATGATTTATTCCTCGTGCTATTCTACGTTTTTAGAAAGAACAATTTCGTAAAATGCTGTCAATGATGGCTTTGACAACTAATTATTAAATAACGAATACGGCTGTATGGGCTTGAACCCCTTGTCTGTCCTGATAATAGACGAAGAAACCAAAAAAAAATAACGTCAACTCAAACGTCAGAAAATTTTAGGAACCAACTTCAACCTGTTACTTTTGTGTTACAGTGATGCGCGCGTATCTTAAAATTTCACTCTCATCATTTATTCATAACGCGCCTAAAGGAGCATAACTTTAAAAATTATCAGACTATATTTTGCTTGAAACCAAATATTTAAAAAAATCTTCTTTTACGCCACGGACTAGTAAAAAATAAGGACTCCATGTCACGTTACATAACAGTGTACCAAAACAAGCCGATTAAAGTGTAAATACATAACCCCACGCACACACTTACACTACTACAGGCCGATAGGCGGCCATTATGAGAATTGTCATCGTCTGTGACAGATCAGTTTGCGTCTCAATAAAATATTTTAAAAATGCCGTCGTGCGTTGTGGAAAAGTGTAAAAACGAAACTATATAAGTATTTGTGGCCATATATCATTACTTATGGGAGAAAAAATTGTGTAACTAGTATCCCCCGTAACACACACTAGCATAACGGTGCTTCACTTGCTAATATCACGGCACGGAGTCGTTCTTTTTTTACTCGTCCATGTTTTACGCTAGTCTTGCTTTTTATAACCAAGAGCTTTTCTAATATTTTTAATTATAATTTATTAGGTTTCCCTATATCTTCAGCGAGTTAAATTCTGAAATCTTCTTTCGTATTATATAAAAAAAAAAACAAAATTTAATAACAATTGCACACGTTCTCACTTAGTAATTTTAAATCAACAAGACAAACATAATGTTATAACGGACTTTAATAACATTTTTAATTAACACTAAAACGTAATTAGCGGAGATGCATTTATCGAGATGGCAACCCGTAAATTATATATTTATATTGCGGTTTCTTGCATTTGGCAACAATTAAAACCTTAATTAGTGCTTTTATGAATTGATGAATGATCTCACGGATTACAGTTGGTACCTACTAATAAAACAAAATACGTAAAAAAACGCGCCGGTTCCAGAGAGGGACTCTTACCTCTATTTTGCAACAAAATTGATTTACTAACCCCTTTGCTTTCAGTGAAGTAGAAATATGTAGGCATTACTGTGTTCTCAAGGGCGCCGAAGGTAGTGAAATTACTGGGCAAATGAGACTTAACATCTTATGACGCAAGGTGACGAGCGCAGTTATAGTGCCGCTCAGAATTTTTGGGTGTTTCAAGAATCCTGAGTGGTACTGAGTTGTAACGGGCAGGGCGTATCAATAACCATCATCTGAACGTGCTGCTCGTCTCGACTCGTATTTTCATATAAAAAGTAGACAATATTTTCGTTTCACTATTACACATCTATCTACATAATATATAAAAATGAATTGCTGTTCGTTAGTCTCGCTAAAACTCGAGAACGGCTGGACCGATTTGTCTAATTTTGGTTTTGAATTATTTGTGGAAGTCCAGGGAAGGTTTAAAAGAAATTGAATAAATAGTGTTTTTCCTTTGATGTGTCCCCCGTCGTCCTCGTCGTCATCGTCGATATTTGTTTTGTATCGACATATTTTCTATGAGAGAATTTATTGACGCACGGTTTGACAGTTCTGCTATGAAACAATTTCATTACAACAACAGGATGCATATTTTACGAAATAATTCTTGATGATATGAAATATTATTGACAAATTAATAAAAAACATGTTCCGCTCTAGTTAAGTTGTTAATCTTTGTAAGAAGTTGAAAGCTACGAAATAATACATTTAAATAAATAAATTTACTCTTTAATATAAAAATACATTTTAGGTAGAAATGTAATAATTATTGAACACTTTACCAGTGGGAGGCTCCTTTGCACAGATTGCAGGAGGCCGGCTAGATTATGGGTACCACAGCGCCGCCTATTTCTGCCGTGAAGCAGTAATGTGTAAGCATTATTGTGTTTCGGTATTAATGGCGCCGTAGCTAGTGAAATTACTGGGCAAATGAGAATTGACAACCTATGTCTCAAGGTGACGAGCGCAGTTGCAGTGCCGCTCAGAATTTTTGGGTTTTTCAATAATCCTGAGCGGCACTGAATTGTAATGGGTAAGGCGTATCACCAAGCAATTACCCTCAGCTGAACGTCCTGCTCGTCTCGTCCCTTATTTTTCATAACAAAATCGACATAATTCGGATGGAATTAGCTGCTTCACGGTTCTACAACCGGGCAGTTTTCGAGGAACTTCGAGCCTCGTACAGCCACTTTACCGGCTGTAGTTTTACCGAACAGTACCTACACACTTTGAGCATATCTTCACCCAAAAAAATATTATTACATAAAAAATCTATGCAAGCTTATGAAAAAACCAAATTACATCATCATCTACTTGAGTAAGTTAAAAAATATTTAAATAAATCTTTAAAAAAAAACTCGAGAGTTAATAATAATAATATTGACACACTATTACATAAATTATCTTGCACTAAACTAAGCATAGCCTGTACTATGGGTACAAGACAACGATATATTTAATACAATACTTACTTATGATCTCAATGAGTCATACATCTTTGTGCCGTTTGGTGTCGAGACACTTGGCCCGTGGGGCACAGAGTAGTCCAGTATTCTTGGTACGCTTCCACGTAATGATAGTTTTAATTTTATGTAGCCGTAGTATTGTAAATATAGTTATAAGATTTGTTTTATTAAATATAAGTACATACTTACTTAAACATACATAAACACATATAAACATCCATGACTCTAATTCAAAGTCAATAATTTTTATTCAAAATAGGATGTGGCATCACTTATTGAAAGTCAAAAATCTACCACCCATTCCAAAATGAATGCCTCAGGCCTGAGAAGAATGAAAAAATATGTTTTACAATTAAAGTAACATTTATAAAGTAATAAAGTAACATTGTATCGTCCCGGAAACACCGCACAAGGAAGCTCATTCCACAGTTTTGTAGTAAGTGGAAGATCCGTGCGTGGTTATTACGTGGTTCTTTTAAATTACGTAATAGGTAGACGAAATAGGTTATTAACAAAATAATTAATTCGATTGTTAAAAGCGTGGAATCTTGTATCATAAAAATACAGCAGTTAGCGTGTTCTTATCTTATTGTTTTATTTTTAAGCTCAAAACAGCATAAAATTAATAAATATCAAAAATTGTGGGCTTCGTTAAAATTTATGTTCTTAACTCTATTTCTTAATATGTAAGTATAAATAGGGATTTATATATTTATAGCAGTTTATAGAGTTTATAGGATACTCTATGCTATGTTCGATTTTATGTCGGCGACCAGTATTTATCCTATAAACTCTATAAACTGCAATATTGACAGCTGAAATTTTGACAGGTTGACTTCGAAAATAAAGATATTGAATCAAAAAAAGTTTCTTTTATTGAAGCATTTAAAAAGTAGGTACCAAGTGTTATGATACGACACGATGGTACAGAACACTCACTCATATTTGAATCTTAAACTGATATATAATGAGAACATGCAACATATATCTTATATCTTTAATCGAGCAATTCTTGTATATAAATATTTATATAATCTGAATCTCGGAAACGGCTCCAACGATTTTAATGAAATTTAGTACCTATACAGGTATTTTCGGGGGCGAGAAATCGATCTAGCTAGGTTTCAATGTTAAAAAATGTAGTTTTTTTTATTTTTTTTATGGAATAGGAGGACAAACGAGCGTACGGGTCACCTGGTGTTAAGTGATCACCGCCGCCCACACTCCTGCAACACCAGAGGAATCACAAGAGCGTTGCCGGCCTTTAAGGAAGGTGTACGCGCTTTTCTTGAAGGTACCCATGTCGTATCGTCCCGGAAACACCGCACAAGGAAGCTCATTCCACAGCTTCGTGGTACGAGGAAGAAAGCTCCTTGAAAACCGCACTGTGGAGGACCGCCACACATCCAGATGATGGGGATGATATCGTAACTTGTGGCGTGTCGTGCGAAGGTGAAATTGAAAAAAAATTGAAGGTGAAGTTTTATCCGTCTTAGAGAAACTGCTACACTAACATTAGAATTCAAAGGTTAATTTCGCCACTATATACAACACTATAATAGCTCAGATGGGACGTTGGGTGATCCGGAATGCAGAAGACCCCGGTTCGAATCCAGATGTCCTATTAGTTTTTTTTTGTTCCAGTTTGTTCTTAAAAATCCAATCAAGACGCGGTCGTTCATGTACTATAATATAATTCGAGTTTCGATCGTCGAGAGTTCGAATTCAAAATATGTACCTAACTGGAATTGTTACTCTTTGGAACTGAGGTATCAAATTGTATATTTTGTATAATTTCTAGAACCTCATTCCAGAAACATAGATGCTATTCGCCCTAAAAATTTCACATAGGTATATAAAATTATAAAACGTCTGAATCGATTTTGATGTACTATATTCAGTGTTCATATAAGTACACTGAGTGATCTTGTGATCATCTATAGTAATACGTTTGGTAGAGGTTTGATCATTTTTGACCATACCTATTATTAAAATTGGGTACCTATTAACACCCCAAAAAAGCTAATATGTGAATGTATTTTAGTTTTTGTTAAAATTCAGTTTTTTAATTTTTTTGTTCAAAGCTTTACATAAAAAGATTTGTAATCAATTTACTTACATTTCATATTATTAATTGAAAATATGTGTTGGGGTGCTAACGTAGATTATTGCATGACGATTTTGAGCATTTTAAATATCTTATGTGGCATTGGGGAGAGAGGGTTAAAACGCGACTATTTTGCCTCAACCAAAATGAGTTTGTGGAGGCTAATAAAGTCTACAGACTTTAATATAATTTTAAGATTATCAAATTAAGTTAGACACTTATGCCATTTTCAAAGAATAGCTTATAATAATAAGTATATATCTCTTTCAACTAAACTCAGGAATTGTCAGGACTTTATTCTTTACAAAAATTCTTTAAACAATCTCTCTTAGGCAGCACAAATATTATGAATAGCGTCTTATAGTTTGACGGCATAGGCGTGAGAGAGGCGGACATATAATTCGTATATAGTAGCGACAAGGACGACAATAGTACACGGGTTCCTACGATGGTAGGCGGGGCTAGAACACGCCCACTGGCTATCGATTTTGTTTCTATAATTTATTCATAATTCTAAAATTTTGTCATCGGTTATGTATTCTTGTAGGTGCTTTGTCGTTGGATCTGTTCTTTTATTTTTTAAACGTTTTTATTAATGACAATACTGACGCGCGATTTGCATTCAGACCAGAAGCCAGATTTTTTATTTCGAAATTCAAAGACCTAGGTATGTGTGATTAACTATCACATAACATAATTTTTTAATATTTTCATACAGACTTTTTTATGGTAGGTAATAAGGGATGAGACGAGCAAGATGTTCAGCTGATGATAATTGGTACATACACCCTTTCCATTACAATTACAGGATTCTTGAAAGACCAAAAATTATGAGAGGCACTACAATTATTGCGCTTATCACCTTGAGACATTAGATGTCAAGTCTCATTTGCTCAGTCATTTCAGTAGCTACGGCGCCCTTCAGACCGAAACATAGTAATGCTTACGCATTGCTGCTTCACATAATCTAACCGGCATCCTGTGCAAAGGAGCCACCCACAAAGGAGACTCAAATATATACTACTTGTTATATTACAATAAATACATATTTAATACAATAAAAATTTATAATTGGGGTCAAGTAGCAAGTTTTGCAAGAAATTTCTTGCCTCGCACGTTTTGTGGAATAAATAACCGGCTGCTGTTTTCCCGAACCGATACGACTTTGGGACCTGCAAGAACAGAGCATACTACCAACTTAAAGGCCGGCAACGGATCTCTTGACACCTGTTGTTGCAGATGTCCATGGGCGGTTACCTCAACGCTCCCCATCCCGGAGCCTCTTGCCCGTTATATTAAAAAAAAAAAACAAATTACTAATGCAACATCTTTGAAGCATGTACATGTAAGTACAATGAGTACCAACTTTATAAAATTTGCCCATTTTTGTGATGATGTTTCACTTCGAGATCTCTTGTCAAACTGTAGAGGGGTTATAGAGAGAGGTTACTTAAGTGTTCGGTGGTTAATTCGTTCAAAGAAAATCTCGAACTTTTGAGGTCGTTGATGGAATTATTAACCTAATAAATTTGAACAGGGCTGGAGAAATCAACCTCATCAACATTAAGTCTCAAGACACTAAAACAGAATGTTCATCTCGGAGCTTTCGTAGCACAGATCTGTTTCCGGAGAATATCATAATTTTCCAGCTCTTTGTATACCTTGAGGAGCACCACGGCAGATGCCTATAGGGCAGATTACCTCTATTTTCATCTTGTCACACTTATTGCCTCACGCTACGCCGTAGGATGTGTAACGTAAAGTGCTTCACTTGCTTCAGTCCTCACTATTAAAAATAGCAGTTGGTATGGTATGGTATAATTGGACTAATTTCTGCAACGACTGTGCGCCCATTTTGTGAGTGTGGGAATATATTTGTTATTCCTGCCACCCCAATTCCTCCAGAAACTTTAGCAGTCTGCTCCTCCAGCACTAATTGAATTAATTATTTGTTACAGAAAAACTACGTCTCTCGCTCTGTGTGGGCTGCGGGGGCCAGATCCATGACCAGTACATCCTCAGGGTGGCTCCCGATCTGGAGTGGCACGCTGCCTGCCTCAAATGCCAGGAGTGCCGCCAGTTCCTGGACGAGTCGTGCACGTGTTTCGTGAGAGACGGGAAAACGTATTGCAAGAGGGATTACACTAGGTAACTATTTAAGAGCCTACCTTGCAAAAATATGATGTTTATTTCTCTATATCTCACTATGTAATCTGCCATTTTCGACTAGGTATTTGGCGAGAATTATTTAAAAAATTAAAAGACGAAACACGTTTTTTTTTAATTTCGTATATCCAAATGACTGGCACGCGACATTGTGTCTGGCGAGTTCACATCTCCTGAGGATGCCTCGTGTAGAGGCGAGGCATGTGTAGAATTGTTTAAAGACAAATATGAGCGGAATTAACACTAAAAACAACTCAAAACATTTGGATAATTATCTATTACCGCAAAGTAACGCCTACTTCAATAAATTTCTTATAGCTATTGTAAATGTTTTTACTGTTGATGATATTTTTACTTCCAGCGTATGGTCTTAAACATACACCATTTTTTTATTTTAAAGCCCAAAACACTTCTGCGATCCATCCTGCTCCAATAGAGCAAGTACGGTAATGATAACGAACCATCAAGTGACCAAATCGCTCATTTGTCCACCTCATTCCAAAAAAAAGCATAAAATATTTCTTCTAACATATTTTTTGAAAACCAATCCATTTCGCCATCAATAACATTAACCATATTATTCATTTGCATAAACCATGCCAAAAACATCAACTAGTTATTATTGATCTATGATCGATTTCAAAGACAATGACTCACACTTCCGGCAACGGTAAGGCTGGATACACACAATTATTTGCTTACAGACACAATTAGCGTAGACAGACGTCATATACAACGTGCTCTAATAAATCGTTCAAATATTGCATATTTATATTAATACAGATCATGTGCCGGTAAATTTATGAATTACCAATCGCTATATAATTAGGTCGGATCATATCTACAGTTAGTATAGCAGTAACTTCCCTGGGCGGTGTTCAATCACATGGGTTCCTTAAAAAAAACAACATGAAAAATACTGTGAATTTAAAAATCCTGCTTCAGTGTTTAGAACATATTATCTTGTTTGATAAAAAAAAATATAGAATTAAAAATATGTTTGAGATTTTAAAAATTATAACAATTTTCGTTTAATATCTTATAGAGTCCGTTTGACGTCAGGTGCTCGTTTGCCCAGTGCCTTATACCTACTGGCGCGATTTTATAATTAAATAACAAATTCTGTCCAAACGACATTTGAGCGTGCGTGCCGAAACTCATGCTAGGCGCCAACGCTCTTCATTCAAAACAAAAGAAATAGAACTAATTGCATATAGCAGGGATTTTCAAAAGCTGTAACTGCCATCAAAAGTATTTTTTCCGCATAAATATTGCACTGTGTCGATCAAATATGTACTGAAATAAAGATAATGCCCGGAAAAGGACGAGACAAATATGGCCACAAATAGACACAGAAGGTCCAAGTTAAATATTAAATATAAAGTAAATTATAATAATTTTTAGCAGTATATTGTATTTGTGAATGTCATGAATGTATCGTATAATTAAAATGAAAGAGCGCTCATCCAGTGACGCGTATTCTCTCAATACGTTTGATTTCGCGCTGTTCCTTTAGATACGTTTGTGAATTGAACCTTATATTTAGACGTTAAGGTATAATTTGCATTAATAGATGTTTATCATGTTGATGTGGACAGTTTTAAGTGTAAATTTTGTATGGTATTATGTATCTAAGGTTAATATACACCAAAATTGCATTTGTTTTATATATAGGCACAGTTCTGATTTGAAAGTTAAAGGAAAGCGCGTCTGCATTCACAGGCATACACACTACATTATTATATAAATTGCAGAATGACGGTGGCAGTGTTGATGAGTTCGGGGTCATTTCGCATTATATTACGACTCAAATTATACTTGAATTACATTTACGGGCTGCGCTTATTATCAGTCCGACATTCTGTATGTTACGTCACACAGACACTCCGGCACTCGTTAAAAATTATTAAAATCATATTTATAATATAAATTAGATGATACAAAAGACATATCAAAAATTTATATTGATAGAAGCCCAATCAGCGATAGCCTTAAGTAAAATATAAGAATTATAGTTGAAATATCCGTTTTACTCAACGAATTATTTATCGAAACAATAGATCAATAAGAATGAAGTCAATACCCTCCAAAGTTAAATATGAACTTCAATAGCATCAACATAATACAGTTAACGCTTACAATTTTAGATCTTACAATTAAACTCTCCAAAAATATTTATAACCCAGCGTCAATCATAATCGCAACGGGCGCCACTTTTTAAACAAACTCGAATATTCCAAAATAGCCATTTGTTTACATTTTCACCCTTCCATCACGACGCTGAAATATAGAATTACACATTAGCAAACACAGCTTAGACTATCCAATTGCACTCACACAATATTCAGCCCTAACCGGTGTAGACAGAGAACATTATTGACGACTGTAGTCTTTGAGCTATTTGGCGGCATCACGGATTGCCTTTGCCGCTTTAAACAGTGATGCGCCGAGAAAAACAAACCGAACTCTATGTATTTTGGCGTCAAAACAAACGTCATATTGACAGCGCGCCGGGCGGTTGGAACCTGATATGTCTATAGTGTGTTTATCCGTCTACGTTATATCGGAAAAGCGGGTCGATTACTCTTGTCCACCTAATGTACTGTCTGTTTTTATTTCCTAATTTAAAACTTTTGTTTATTGAGCGGATTTCTCACGGTGTCTATGGTATTTGTGGGTTTGATATTTCATTTCCCGCGTTTATAATAATTTCTTTGTTGACTTATAACAAAATCGGACAGCATCTGCAGTTCAGATATTGCATAATCATGAAGCTTATTTTAAATCGCGTATGAACTTAATGGAATTATTTATTTTTACTTATTTAAGTAGCCAACGTGCAAACAATTTTCTTAATCTACGGACACATTTAAAATTCTTATATAATGTTGTACACTCCACTTATACGCTAACTCGACATGCTTAATAGGTATAGTATAAATTCTTTGTTTACAATTTAAAGCAATTTTAATAATTTTGAAAAATATAGCATAAATAAAGCCACAAGCAAAAGGCTGATAAAAAAATAATAAGGTACTCACATAATAAACAAAGAAAACAAAAGAAAAAACAATACTAACCATCTTGTAGTACTTTTATTTTTATAATCAAGATGATGATAGGATTGATTTCATTCCCAAACTGGATTCTATTAAATAACACATAAAAAACAATCTTAATGACGGGATCTAATTTGATGCCTAAATATAAAAATGTACGAACTACGTATACGACTTTCTTGAAGGTGGACATGAAAACGTGTCCTCTTCATTCCAGTAATATTTAAGAAGTAAGTAGTTCTTCGGGCAGCACACATAGTTCGACAGACAGATGGCCGTTGGGGCAGTGAAGTCCTCGAATGGCGACCACGTACCGGAAGATGCAGCGTTGGTAGGCCCCCCACAAGATGGACCGACGATCTGGACAAGATCACCGGAATACGTTGATTGAGGGCAGCGCAGGACCGATCGCCGTGGAAATCTTTGAGTAGGCCTTTGTCCAGCAGTGGACGTCTTCCGGCTGATGATGATGTTGAAGTAGTTCTTGTTCTCATTTTTAAATGTAATAAGAAGCCAGGTATTCTACCATATTTGAGATGCATGACTAATGGCTACCGAAGATGTGCCCTGACTGACAAAATAAATCTTTGAAAGTATTCCAGAAAAGGAAACAGACAAGTATGTTGAACATCAGATAGGAAAAACTAATATTATTACTACAAGGACAGCCGTCGAAGACTGTGAGTGACGTCATATGCTGTGACGAAATTAAAATGGACGAAGAAAGCCCAATGGCTTACTGAGTGGAATCCTCGCGTCAGAAAAAGCAGACGTGGAATACATTGAAAAAGATGAAAGGATGAAATTTGTGCAAGGGCATGGAAAAAGAAATACGAGAGACAAAGTATTGTACGAAACTATCCGCAAAATATTTGATTAATATTTGTACCCAAAATCCTCAATAATAATATCGATAATTCCGAACAACTTTATAAAATATATTTCAGTACTTTCGATATTTCCCCGTAAACTTATTTCAAAATACATTGAACAGAACGCCAATAAAATGTAATTTAGGACTGAACTCTCCACTTATCAGAGCTGAACACAACATGCTTATCAGAAAATACTCAAATGTATACAGGATTCTCTTGGCTCACTTAAAATTAAAATACTTACACGCCTACTTTGAACTTAAAATACTGACTACACCAAGTAACATTAATTTTTAACTGTAACTTAAATTTCTCTCTACTTAATTATAATACTAAATAAACTAACACTAACTAACTTTAAATTAATGTTGGTCAATGCTGGGCATTTCTGTAAGTAATGTTAACTTTATGTTTGTAAATGTTGCAATATTTTTTCAGTTGAAATGCCCAATAAAGAAAAATTTGACGAAGGCATTTTGTCACATGCAATTAAAAATATTATAATTAATACCTACGCTTTAAAATGAGATCCTCTTCTTTGTAACGTCGGTCAAAAATAAGCTTTACACCGATTGCATAGTACGAAATATGTCAATATTAAAATAAGATTATACAATGCGAACCGTATTTGAACCTAATAATCAAAGCAGTAAAATACATTTCATATCAACGGTAATATGAACGAAATTACCCCTTCTGTAAGGAAATACCTGACTGTGTGTTTACATTAATGCGAGAGTATCGTATGTCTGTTTCTGTAAACATCCGAACATTAGCATTTTTAATAATAAAATCGTCGGCAGAGGAAGGACGTGTCAATTATTGGTATTAATTGATTTATTTTTAATTATTACAATGTTTCCTGACAGAACGTTGATCTTGCAAGAAATATGTCCGAAATACTTTTGAGTTAAAGTTATCTTCTTGATAGGAAACTGTACATTTTGGGAAGTGTTATATCCATTGTTTGTTCGGGTAAGTACTGTCATCTCACAAATTCGATGGTGTACCATTGGGGAAACTCTTCGCATATGATTCTCGATACACAGTGGCGTCTATATATAACTAAGTTGAAGATATGCAAACTTTTAAGCAAACACTGTTTATGCTTCTGTCTGTAGCGCGTTAGTGGTTAGAGCGCTAGGGGCGTAATCTCCTTTTTTTAATGAAATTAAGGGACGAGACGAGCTGGACGTTCAGCTTATGGTAATTGATACGCCCTGCCCATTACAATGCAGTGCCGCTCAAGATTCTTGAAAGACCCAAAAATTCTGAGCGGTGCTACAACTGCGCTCGTCACCTTGAGACATTAAATGTTAAGTCTCATTTGCCCAGTAATTTCACTAGCTACGGCGCCCTTCAGACCGAAACACAGTAATGCTTACACATTACTACTTCACAGCAGAAAAAGGCACCGATGCGGTACCTATAATCTAGCCGGCATCCTGTGCAAAGCAGCCTCCCACTGGTAAAGCTTCCTGATTAAATGGCGGATTATCTAAAAAAAATTGTAAAAAATTGAATTTGAATAATGCAGTTTTATTTTAAAAAATGATCATCGGATTTCAAAAATGTACAAATAATTTAGTAATCACAACCATCAGATAAGCCATGCCGCGTACAAATACGGATTGATTATTGATTATATCGATCTTTTGATATTATTTACATCGAAACGATAATAAAAACAATTGATCATTATCAAACTATCTGCGATTTGTAGCATTAAAACATTATTTACGCTATCGTCCGGCTTAATTAAAAAAAAAATAGGAAATTAGACTTTAAATATACTACCGATATCATCCTCACCATCTGGATGTATGGCGTTCCTTCACAGTGCAATTTTCAAGGAGCTTTCTTCCACGTACTTCAAAGCTGTGGAATGAGCTTACTTGTGCGGTGTTTCCGGGACGATACGACATGGTTACTTTCAAAAAAAAAATGCGTACACCTTCCTTAAAGGCCGGAAATGCTACTGTGATTACTCTGGTGTTGCTAGAGAATGTGGGCGGCGGTGATCACTTAACACCAGGTATGCTCGTTTGTCATTGTTTTGTTTTAACAGCTCGATGATGCGTGACCACTTTTGACATGTTAATGTATTCGTTACCTACTGGTTTAATATTCAAAATACTAAGGAGTTAAATGCACAGCGTGGCTTACTGTTTACGACTTGTCAATCAAAATCGGCTACAGTGTCACAAAAGAAACGATTTCTATCTTGCTGTATCTGCGTTTAATATATTTCTCTCTCTCGTAGGTACTCTTGTTTATCTATGCTCGAGTACATTTTATAGTCTATATCTAACGGCCGTTTGCAATATACTATCTACAGATAGAGATAAATTACTACAATTTACAATTTGTAGATTGTAATTCACTGTCAGTAATTAGCTATCAATAATCTGAAGCTGTCCCAATATACTCGATAAGTCATTCTTATCGCTTCTATCGCTGGTAAGCTATACGTCGTCCCATTGATAGACAGCATGTACGGATAAGGTGATTTACCGTCGATAAGTTTATTGGGACAGAAAAGTCATCGATAGTTATGATTTTTATCACAAATAGGCAACAACCGGAGATAGACTGAATATTGGGAACGGCCGTAAATCTATGGGGAAATTGGCAGTTTTCTCTGTTGTTTTTTGTGACTCTGTGACAAAGAGGATGTAAATACAAAAATTGAAATTTAATTCAGTATGAAACGTGCGGTGTCGTGACATAAGTTTTGTATAATAATACTCGTATGGAGACGAAGTATAATCCGGCTAAGTTTGAAAGCGAACACTTACATAAAACGTAGTGGATTTCGGCTATCTCTGTTTTTTAACAAAATTAATATTCTAAGTTTCATACAATCGCTGTTCTGTACAAATATGGCAAACAATAAAAACCTGATTACAAAGACTTCGTTGTTCATCTAATATTTAAACAGATGATTTTTTTTCAAATATATGCTTTACATACCGTTTTACCCAATTAACACCAAAAACCATGATGATAAAAATGTTTCTTTTACAAAAATATTTCAAAAGTACCAAAGCAGTCCAATACACATTATGTTTTGTAAGGAACCATTCATGTACGAGTCAGAGTCACGCTTGGCCGGATTTTTATACTTTTTAATGCGACTGAGACTCATGTTAAAGAGCTGTAGTGCAATGCAGCAGCTGTGACGTACGGATTAGACATTTCGGTCAATAAAATCGGCAGTGTTTGCAGGTTCGTTCCTCACTGTGTCTAATAAGTAAATTCCGAACGGGCTGCAGACGCCGTTGCCATGGTTGCACGCTCATTAACAATTAAAATCCCCGAGGGGCATCACCTTACATACATTCTTTAAAATATAATGTAAAATGCTAAAACTGTAAGCTTAGAAGAGTGGCAATGAGTTACTTGCCACATCTTCTCATTAAAACTCAACTTTTTCGAAGTGGTAGTAAAATCTTTGACATTCATACGTATAATTTTATTTATTATTAATACTCAATGGTTTTTCTTTCATTATTTCTTACACAACTAAGCAACAAACTCGATAAAGGTACGTTTACCAAAAATCAGTTAAAATACCTTTGGTCGTCACAAATCGCTTTTGCTTAAAATAAACTTCGAACGAAAACTTCGTAAAGCGTAAAAAGGGGAAAACGGTGAAAACCCTGAAATCCCTAAGTCCATTTTGAAACCCACCCTTCGGGGGTTATTGACCGACACTTAGTTCCTCCCTTCAATTTCGCTAAAAGCATCGTCTATACGTAACTAGGTGTGTGTATAAGGGTCTTTATTTGTGTTGATTTTGGTACCGACTTTCGTTCTACACCTACTTGAATTCCGCTAGTCTTGCCTGTAGGTAACTTTTAAACAAGATTTGTATGAATATTTTAACTGGCTTCAGATTAAATTGATGATATTTCAGAATTGATAAGTTATGTGCTGATTTTGCCCATATTTTCACACTGTATATATAATTTAGTGTGAAGCTCTTTTGCAGGAATGCCGGCTAGATTATGGGTACCACAACGGCGCCTATTCTGCCGTGAAGCAGTAATGTGTAAGCATTATTGTGTTTCAGTCTGAAGGGCGTCGTAGCTAGTGAAATTACTGGGCAAATGAGACTTAACATCTTTTTTTTTTTTCAAGAATCCTGAGCGGCACTGTATTGTAATGGACAGGGCGTATCAATTACCATTAGCTGCAAAACTAAACTTCCTGCACGTCTCGTCTTTTGTAGCCATTAAAAAATCTTCGATACTCGGCCGAAACACAAAACTATCTTGTAATTACCAAATTATCACTTGAAAGTATTGCACAGATAATTTATACTCGACTCCTCCATTAGCTCACCAGTAGTAACAACAAGGTATATTTGCAGAACATATCTAATTACTGAGAGTGAACATCTGTCAGCCTGTGACAAAGAGCAGCTGTAACGTGGACCACACACTTAGAAACAAAACTCTTTCAGTTGGATTAGAGTTAATAATAATATACTGACTGGAATATAAAAATGTACAACTATTTACTAGGTCCGCTGATAATGTTAAATAAATAGTAGTTAAAAAAAAACTAAAAAAACATGCTCTTTACATAAAACCGTACTAAAAAATATAAAATATTTCCTTAGAAAATTTTTAGTTTGGTTTATTTATAAAAACGTGTTTTTCAGTTTTTTTAAACTATTATTTGTAGTGTCAAATAAAAAATTCTCTTCGGTATTCGAAAGTTTCTTAATATTAGATAAATCGGTTAAAGATAATGGTCGAAATTTAAAATTAACATCAATTCCTGCCTTATAGAAGATGATGAAAAATATATAAATTAACAAAAATCTCATTTTGAAATTTAAAAATGGAATATATTTAAATTTTAATTAATTGTCATCGGTCCCCGATAAATCAAATAAGTTTGAACGAAATCTGGCTGTTTAAAGTGGGTCAAAATAGCGCCCAAATGAGTCGGTGACAAACAAACATACATACAGGTGAAGCTAATAAAAAGCCTGTAATAATGCCTTTTTTGTCCGTTACTATGACAATTTACACAATACAAAACATAATTGCAATAGCTTAGGTTATATCAGAAATTACCAGAAATAGATCAGAAAATGACCTTGGTAGGTATATGTAGCCGTAATACACAATGTACAGAAATACATTGTAGAGACAATCTATAATAACACTTCCCTATATATATACAAGGAATAAAACCGTAAGCGTATCTTATTTATCTTAAAAAAACAATGAAATATAGAAAAGAAAGGATTGTGTGGTTTTCTGAAACTACGGTAGAAGTGAACTTTTTTTCACATTATAGACATTTAACTAAAAATAGCGTGGAGCACTGGCACAAATGAGTAATAGTCTATACACTACACGGTCAGCTGCTGCGAACTATAGGCGACACCCGACCGTCACGCGACATGCAACACACAGACGAAAAAGTTTGAGACGATGTTATAAAAGTTGCACTCTAAAAAATTTTATAAATGCTTTATTTATTTTTGAGACTAAAATAGTTTTAAGAATTGTGTCTTGCTCGTTAATCTTAGAAGTGACTGTACCAGTTTATTCCTATTATAGTTCGAATGTTAGTATCAATATGAATATAATAGGACAGGATTAGGACAGACAGCGTGCAGTGAATTGTTGGATAAAATAACTTTCAAAATCCCGCACAGATATCCACGAAATCCGATTACTAACATACTTGTGGAACCAGTAAGTAGGACAAATGCCCTTAAAAATTCTCCATTATCAAGAATGTGTTCTGAGTACAATCGATTTTCCGCGTCCATAAAAGATTTTGATATTTTTCATGACACAGTGACAATTCTGAAAAAAAAAACTAACCGCACATTTCTGTCTGTAAATAATAATAATATGTTAGTTGATATTCATACAAACTATTTCTTCGTTATATTGTATTTATTATTGTTAGTAATCTGCTTAAAATCTTTGTTAAATTTGTAGGTCGAACTGTATTTTGTATTTAAATTAATATCTTACAATGAGAGTGGTGTATGCACCAGTAACTGGCATTCATACCAGATTATAAACCTATAAGACCATAATTATTTTTAATGTTTTGTATGTAATGCTGTTGGTGTGTCAATAAATAAATAAATAAAAAATAAATAAATATAATAAGAAGGATTATTTAATATATTGTTCTCTGACATTCATAGTACAGGTTAGGCCTAGTTTGGGTTTAGACCATTTTCATGACAGTACTTGAGTTATTAAAATTAATAATTTTATTATAAAAACATAGTAAGTATTACAAGAAAATATAGTAATCCACAACATCTACATGTAGTCAGCTGAAAATTAAATATTGATGATTCATACTAATGTATAAGCCCAGATAATTTCTTTTTTTGCTTTTATGACGAAGATTGTGAATGTAACAAGATATTTTCCATTTCCTACCCAAAATTGTTCTAAATATATAATATGATTTATGTGCTAAATTAAATTCACTTTACCTTGAAATAATCTGGTAAAATATTTTAATTAATACAAATAAAGTGTAATTTACATGACACAGTAATGATAGTGTACAGAAAATCTCAGTTTATTTTGTTTACATGGATTGAAATGTTTATTTTATTACCTTCCGATATCGATTTCTTTAAATTCTCGTTTTAAAAGTGTAACTGATGTAATAAGAAATCGATAATAGTTATTTGCAAGACTTAATAACTTGTTGAATCAAAATACTCCAGTATTATTTAAAAGGTCTTTTTTGTGTTTGAAAATTACATTTTTTTAATCCGTTGATTTCTTGGATAAAGAATATATATTTCAGACTAAGATTGTTATGTTTTTTTCAAAGTCAATGAACAGAAGAGTAAATATGAGTATATGTACTAGTGTAAGGCTTCTTTGCAAAGCCTTTTGGTCCTCTTCTTCCAAAATAATGTTTGTTAACTATTTACTGTAGAAGCCTGGGGAAATCGCTCGCTATATCAAGTAGCTTATTGTTTTTCTCTATACTCTCTTCTTTATCTGATTTCTTTCAATTCTCGTTTTAAATGTGTAACAGATGTAATAAGAAATCGATAATTGTTATTTGCAAGACTTAATAACTTGTTGAATACCCCAGTAATACTTATTTGAAAGGTCTTTTTGTGTTTCAAATATACTATATATATTTTTGTGTATAAAATATTAATTTCTGACTAAGATTGTTTTTTTTTCTACTAAGGCAATGAACAGAAGAGTAAATATGAGAATATGTACTAGTGTAAGGCTTCTTTGCAAAGCCTTTTGGTCCTCCTCTTCCATAAAAATGTTTGTTAACTATTTACTGTAGAAGCCTTGGGAAATAGCTCGATATAACATGTAGCGCTAAATATTATTGTTTAGTCTGTGTAAGGCTTAAACCTTTTTTCATTTGTCACCAGGTTATTTGGAACAAAATGCGACAAATGCGGAGCGTCTTTTAGTAAGAATGACTTCGTGATGCGAGCGAAAACGAAGATATACCACATAGACTGCTTCCGATGCTGCGCTTGTGCGAGGCAACTTATACCTGGTAACTTGGGTTTGTTATATTAAAATCTTAATGTATGTTTGTTATGGTTAATACATATTACAATAAATCATATGCAGAAATAAAAAAATATATACTAGAACAATTAACCTAAAACTAAAAACCTTAAAATATATAATATAATAACTAAAAAATATTATTAAAAGGATTCCCTTTAGGCAAGGTTCTGAAGATACTGGCAGCGTTCCACCTTTGAATAGCTAGACTAAGTCTTTGTCTGAGTTAGCTGCCAGCTCTTCGGTCTCCTGTGATGTCAACTAACCTTCATGCTATTTCATTAAAAATCCTTATAGCCATAGGACCCCATGGACCAAGGGTCTCGACCCCGAATGGGACAAAATCATATTCGGAGCCTATACCCCTTGTCTTTGCATGCTTTAGCTTTATAGACGAAAAAATTATATGATACAAATAATGAAAATTATAATTTAAAATCTAAATAATATGGCCGTGTTCAACAAGACGCCTCACATGTAACTTATAGACCAACAGCGAGTAAGTAGTGATTTAGTATTAATAATCACGACGGAAGTGAAAGAACACGTAAACATTATGATGTATGTCAGTATTAGTAACTGCGGAAACTCTTTGACAACCTCCAAATACACCAAAAAAAATATTTCATTTTATCAGTAGGTATGTTTTTAATAAAGTAGTACATAGAATAATGAAAAAGTCTCATACTTAAGAAGAACGGGCTAAGGAAACTCAGCGGGATTTTTTTAATAAAATTTCCTCACAATATAATTCTTACAATAAAATTTATTATTAATTAAGAATTGCGTAACATATTAATTGTTTTGTTCATTTTTGGGATAATATTGTAAAAGCATTTATATATTTCCCAACAAAAGACTCAAAACTCGACTTAGCCGAATAGTAGGCATAGCAAGTTTATTTGTCCTGGTGTTAATATAATGATTAACAAGATTCGAGGTCAAAATTGATAATTGGTTGTACTTTTCAGGTGACGAATTTGCATTGCGGGAAGGCGGCGCGCTATATTGTAGAGAAGACCATGATGTATTAGAAAAGGTAAACTTTAGCATGTTTCATCACTATTTTTAAATTTATAAGAACACCAAATAACTGCTGAATTAAACAAAAGTCAATGTTTTTACTGCGCACACACACACTTAGTAATTTGGTTTTATTAAATATAATGTAAATATTAACTATTTCTTAAACTTATTAAGCACTTTTAATTCAGTCGTTAATTTATATATCTATTTCAATTTTAACTCTGATATTTACGTTTAACTATTTATTAAAATTAAAAATAACACAGAGGTACACTGAACAACTTCGCACTCGTTGACAGTTAACAAAACCTTTTTTATTAAATTCATTTTAATTAAATCAGCAAATTCTACATGTTTTCTACATTGCCTTACATTAAATAAATATCCATTTGGCCATTATCTGTTTATTTCGTACCTTAAAAATAAAATCCATAAAAAACCATTTAAAATACGGGAACCAAACAACAAAGGTAAACTTGCACGTAGGTGAGGACTTTTTTAGTTTAGTAAATTTAATTTTTATTCATAAATTTAACACCAGAAAATAAATTTGTTTAGTCAAAACCATTCAAAATTGGCGAATTGTTTGATTTAAAATTCAATCGTTTATTCTTAACAAAGGTACAACAATCAATGGAATGCCGTTATAAGATTAAAAAATTTACTTAAATATTTTTTGTAATTCTCTTATTTGTAAGTATAATCAGGCATGCCAACATGCTAATATATTCATTTGAAGTATAAAAAACATAACCGTAGGTATTTGATTTTGACAAAATTGGCCATTGAATATTAGTTAAGAATATTCAGTTAGAAGATTCATTCTCAAAATTTATTTCTTGAAATAAAATCCCACTTCTAGTCGTTTGAAGAAATATTTTTCACATTGTAGCTTCTTTGATTATCGGGAGTGTAACACATTTAAATAATTTAATACTTTTTAAAGGATTAAAACATATTTTCAGATATTCTCGACTCCTGTCAACCGCAGTGCCCCTCGTGCTCTGCAAATGTCACGAAACGTTAGGTTAAATAAAATTGTAAAAACTATAACGCAAAAACGTATCTAATGTAAATACAGTTACAATTACAATTGCGTTTTAATCCCATATATTTTTATTTCTACAGTCAAAGAGAGAAATCTAACAATACCATACAGATTTACAGCATCAGAAAAGATCTTTAAGACTATTTGAGATGCTTGAGTTAAGGGCAGTGCAGGGCAAAAATTGAATGAATAAAATAGTTTTGCTACAGATGTTATCGATAATACAATTGATTGGAAATAGTATAATCATGATATTAAATGATTAATTATAGGATAATTAGCTGATTATTTGGCCACCAATTTTCTGTAGAACTTACGGGTAACTACTGAAGTGTTTATTGTTTTGCATGTTTAACAGTGAAGCGAACGTTACTAGAAGATAGGTAAGGCTTTTTTGCTTCTTCTACAGTTGCAAAATAATTTAGCAAAAAGAGAAAATTCCCGTTGCGCCCGTACTTTAGAGACGTGACCATTTCTCTTCTTAGTGAATTTTCCATTTCTTTTAGATCTCAAATTTTTAAATCTAATATTGAATATATATTTCAATTATCATCACCTCCGAGCACAATTAATTGTATTCGCAGTGTTATCGGGCTCAGCAAGGCACCAACACCTTTTCCTGCCACAAGATGAAAGTGCACTTGTAAGTGCTACGCCCTGTACTCTAAAATGCAGTGCTGCTCAGAAATCTCTGCTCTGTTCTTGAAGGCCTATTTTTAAGTTAGTGGCACCGTGATTTCACTCGTCACCTAGACAAGTCTGAGTATCCCAGTAATTTTCCTAGCTACACTTTATCTTTTCTTCTTCTTTTATCTTATCCCCACACGTTAGAACAGGGACGGAATCTCAGATAAATATATGCGTGACGTCAGCAAATAGTCGTGAGTATACAAACGGTACTTTTAATTGGTGATTTTTGATGTGTCTCACGGTACGCGGCGTCACTAAGATGGCGGCTTGTCCCATTATCAACGCGCGGGGATATAATATGTAAATGATTGTTTCCTTTTGCTTATAGAGCGGCAATACCAGTGGTAGCAGCGGCAACAGCAACACGGAGAGCAATAACAACACGACACTCAGCAACAACAATTCGCATCATCCACACGAACTAGGGTCCATGTCTGGTTAGTATTAGTTATTATTTATATTTTGCTTTGTAAAAATTGTGTTTAAAAATGTATCATATTTTTGTATTGATTATTGATATGTTATATATGTTATATATAACAATTCAATTTCTAAAATAATCTACGTATCGATGTGTTTTTTCTGAAAAAAGTAAACGCAATTTCTTACAAAAAATAATTTTTAACCAATGTTAGCAAACGTATCCAGGCCCGATTTTAATGCGTTTTTATTTTGTTTGAAAGCTGATGTGATGTACTTGATTCTTAACGAACATATGATCGCATTAGGTACATAATTAAAACCTTCGTCAACCGGTAACAATACGAAACAGCACAGTTTTTCCTCTATATTCATAAAGTATTAAAATTTATCTTAAATATAATTTTGTTCGAATTACTCGCGTAAAATTTCGTCTATCTCTACCCTTTCTTAACCTGTCAACTCATTCTTATTATACGCATAAAATAATGTACTCAGCATGCCAAAATAAGTTTTGACTTCAATAATATGAATTTCTATTTGTTTATAATTTTAAATTACATCTTTGATACGGAACCTTTTAAAAGCAGTTGTTCCGCGGTACCCCAGTCGCTTCACTTATCATGTTAGCCTACAGTGATGTGCGAAATATCTGAATGAAATTGAACACGTTAATAATACTCGATATCTAATCAGCGTGGATTCTGGTAACAGATAATCGGCACACGATCGCGCTGTGATTGTCTGTGTACAGTCAGCGACATTATCTAAATATAAAAATAAGTATTAAAAATAAAATTGTCATTAAATATTGACGCTATCTTAATATTAAGTGATTACCTTTGCTTAAAAAAATATATTGTTGTTTTTTTTTTATGAAAATAAGGGACAAGACTAGCAGAACGTTCAGCTGATGGTAATTGATTCGTCCTGCTCATTACAAGTGCCGCTCAGGATTCTAGAAAACCCAAAAATTCTGAGCAGCACTACAACTGCGCTCGTCACCTTGAGACATAAGATATTAAGTCTCATTTGCCCAGTAATTTCACTAGCTACGGCGCCCTTCTGACCGAAATACAGTAATGCTTATACATTAATACTTCACGGCAGAAATAGGTGCCGTTGTGGTACCCATAATCTAGCCGGCATCCTGTGCAAAGGAGCCTCCCACTGGTATATATATATTCTTGTTTGTCTATATGAATGGTTGTTGTTTTGATGTATTGTGATAGGTATTATTAATTATAACGAACGGCTAAGATTGTTTTTTTTTTTCATGAACCATTACCATATTATGTCTATATGTATTTTAGACACAAAAAATTAAAGCGATATTTAATAAAAAAATATAAAGTACCCTACCTAAATTTAATAATGTCAATAAATAGATGATAGCCAATGAAAGTTTGCAACACGTAGATGTTTTTTAATGAAGATAAGGGACAAGATGGGCAGGACGTTCAACTGATGGTAATTGATACGCCACCTACCCATAACAATGCAGTGCCGCTCAGAATTCTTGAAAAATCCAAAAATTCTTCTTCTATTCTGAGCGGTACTACAATTGCACTCGTCACCTTGAGACATAAGATGTTAAGTCTCATTTGCCCAGTACGGCGCCCTTAACACCTAAACACGCTAATATTTCCACATTACTGCTTCACGGCAGAAATAGACGCCGTTGTGGTACCCATAATCTAGCCGGCATCCTGTGCAAAGGAGCCTCACACTGGTAAAAAAGCAAGGCGATTTTTTACTTCTTACTTATAGCTTACTTACTATTAGTTTCGGCCTGAACTAAGTCGAAGCGAGCATTAATAATAGTACATAAAGATTGCGAATATTTGTCACGGCCTGTGCTTCTGGAACACTTCTTAGACTTATTCCAGTCGCACCCTTCGTGCAAGCTGCCTTGATTCTGTTGAACTGGGCCATTCAATACAACCCCAATCTGATTGTAGAATATACGCCCAGGTGATCTTCGCTCCATCTTCCATGTGGATTCGATGATATAAAGTGTAAACAATCTTCATTGCTCCATCTCTTTTACATGACCAAATCACTTTAATATTGCATTTTTAAAATTCAACACTAATTTCACGTTACTCTGTCAGAGGAAATTTTATAAATAATATAAATTAAAGACTTCAGTTGCTGACTGTACTTTGTCTCGTCTTTGATATGAGCCGACAAAGCGGCCGATTCGTTTAATTTGGCCGCGCGCCGCGACAAAACTCAAGTACTCCGTAACTTTTTTATCATCGACAACTATAATTAGACTGATACCTTCCTACCTTCATCTAGGGGTTCAGATTCGTGTATTGGAGAAGCCAAAAGGGCTTTCCTGATGACAGATGGTTTTGAAGAATATAGTGCGATATCAGAATTAGATTCCAGAAGTCAAGTTAAATAGCTTTAATATTACATCCTTCCTTGAAGTATTCATATTGATATGTACAAATATACCGACGGTAAGATTGAAAGAAAATCCATTTCATACATTTGTTATTTATTTGGATATAAAATGCTAGCTGCTGACTGCGACAAAGCAAGCATACTATGTCCAGCCTAGCGAAACTCTAAGAAAAAAGCAATTCACTCGATCGTATGAAACGTGCAGTCATTGACAGATTGACAGATGACGGCTATAATCTTGTATAAACGAAGATAGCCGAAATCCACTACGTTATAAGCAACTGTTCGCTTTCAAACTGAGCCGGTTTATACTACATACCATTAATATTGTAATTACTATTTCAAACATATATTAAATCAGTGGACGTTTATTAATAAACTAAATTTCAATTTTTACTTAGGTAGTCCCGTCTCTTATTACGTAGTATTTATAACCACTTTGACAATGACTGCGCTAGTAATATGTAGCCTATATTAAGTTGTCCCGACCTCTAGTTAACAATTTTCATGCAAAATTTGTATTAAATCTATTCAGTAGCTTTTGTGTTTCTCACTGACTTATTAAAAACAAGTTAGTACACCAATACTATAGCTACTTCTTACATAGCTGCTTTTTTAACGGAACGAATAAAATCGAGATATTCAATTCAAAAAAAAAAACAAAAAAACTTAAACGCAAGCAAACCCGAAGCACAAGCTTCTACCATGATTAGGTATAGTGGGATATGAAAGCGCATACATTACAGTAATTGAGTAATAATTGCTCAGTGGAAGGGTCAGTCTGTCCGTCCGAAGGATTATAAAGGTGTGAAGTGGAGTTAATAGAATAACTAATGACCGACGGGTGTGCGATGTTAAATATTAATACCCATTATCTGTTTGATTGTGATTATACTAGAATATTTTATGACACAAAACAAACATGTTTGAAACCATAGACTTATAATATATATTAGCGTATAGACGACGCGACAGTCTATTAATGTGTGACCAATTGTGAGAACTTACTGTTTATATGTGATACCAGTGTCTTTTTTATTTCTTGTAGATTTATTTTTACAAAGTTTTACTACGCAACCTATGCAATATTATTTTCAATCACATATTAGCAAAGTTTAACAGAACATGTGGCATGTCAACGTCACATATTTGTCACAGATTGGCTCGAGTTCGCCCACTTGGGCGTAGTATTAGTTGCCACACTTTGCGATTTTGCCTGTGGTATCTAGTTGGAGCGCACCGGAGACTAATCCTTAATCTAAGATTCAAATACTTAGAGGCTAATACCAAGCTTACTTGTCAATCAAAATATTTTGCAGTAAAGTCTGTAACTACACAATCTATTAGGAATTTATTATTAATTATGAATAAAGAACATGACACCATTATATTTTTTAATTAATATCAGTTAAAACACAGAACACAAAACGATAAAAACACCAAAAATGAAAGTCGGTCCAAATTGACAGGAGACTAATGGACACTAAATTGTATCAAAACGGTTTCATGATCTTCATCTATTCCGTCTCTTTCTCACACCTAGGTTTTTATGAAAGGTTATCTCACTTTCACACAGGGTGCGTCTATTACGGTAGTGTACTAAATTTATGTAATGACTCCATTCATTTCATGATAGTTGTGCACTGTCGCACATTGAATCCATAAGCGCAAAAAAATGTATGCTTGAATAATTTTTTTAGATTTACAGTAGAATAACTTGCTTAAATGACTCAGAAGACATTTATACAGTCTTTTTCAGTGTATTATGTATTTTTAATAAGGTAAAGTCAGGTGGAGACATGCAATGTCACAGTGGTCGCACATTCTTGAGACGATAACAAGTGTTTTTATGTAGGTATATTGTTTACAAGTTTAGTGCGAGCCACGCAAATATTAAACTACCTTCAAATGTATAGAAATAATTGAAACAATTTTTAATTGTTATAGTTTATTGTATGCATAAGATTAGTATATTTTGGTATTTATGTTTTTGTTATATAGAGGTATGTTAGCATTCTTATTGTATGCATAAGATTAGTTTATATAAGTACATATTTATGTTTTTGTTAAATATTTTAGCATTCATATCCGTTAGAAAGAGCGGTCTTCCCTAACACAGGTTCTGCGAACTTAAAAGGGAACACCTTCAATATCTATTTACTAAAATGCTAAATTAATAAATTTTTGATTTGATGCAAGCCTTCACCTGATATTAAGTGATACCCATTACTATGCAATGCATACATTTTTCTCATAAAAAATGTTTCTTCTCATATACGTTATAGATAAACCACACTTCGAACCAGGTAATCAAACAGTATGATTTTAATACTGGCAGACTTGAAGTCTCTACAATTACGTACGATAAATCCTATTTAAATCCTCTAAAAACAATGTTGTCTATGTATGTTGTGAATGATACAGCGGAAATTACTTCAAACGGCCTATTCCAACATCCAAACATAGTCCCTAAATGACGTAGATTATTATTTTAATCCATTTCCTGTTTTTTTTGGCAATTCAGGATCGATTGATAGATGATATAAATTCTTCTTTTTAAGTTATGTCAAACAACAAAATAGGGCAACTTACATTTAAAGTTAACCAAACATATAAACAATGAAATTTGCCGTAAGTACCGAATTTGGGTAACGTTACAAAATGCCCAATTATACAAAATATGGGATTGACCTCATGTCTTGACTTCCTAGCAAAGGGCAAGCGTAACAAATCCTCTTCAATGTACTAGGCAACTAGGTACGTCACAGTACTAGGCAAACATAAGCTCGTAGAAGCAAGTGATGAAGTCTTGTAATATTTTTTTTACAACAGATTCAGGCAGTGAGTCAGGATCTCATAAGAGCGGCAGAGCCCGCGCTGGCGCCGCGGCTGATGGGAAACCAACCCGAGTACGGACAGTTCTCAACGAAAAACAATTGCATACGCTCAGGTATGATATCATCTTTATCTATCAACACATATACTATCGAATAATTTCCGTATCGAATCCAAGATTTTTTGCAAAATAACACCTTTTTTTTATTTCTTGATAGTTTTGTTTGTAAGTATATATACTTTTAGATCATGTAGAGGTTACTCAATTGGATCAATATAGAATTGCCAATTAATATAAAGTTTTCTTTCGAGTAGGTTAGAGACCTCATTACTCTTCATGTCGAACGGTCTAAAGCACACATCTTTTTTTTAATTATGATTATGGAAAACATGATTTGATTCCGCATCAGTCCACATCAGATTAAAACCTGTTTATCAGTTGTTTTTATAATGTAATATATTATGTGATACTCCTTTATTCCAGGACGTGCTACGCAGCAAATCCTCGACCGGACGCTCTGATGAAGGAGCAGCTAGTGGAGATGACCGGTCTCAGCCCTCGCGTCATCCGAGTCTGGTTCCAGAACAAGAGATGTAAGGACAAGAAGAAAACCATGCAGCTAAAGATGCAGATGCAGCAAGAGAAGGTGATTTGATTGGTGACTGGTCAGATTTCGCATCCCAAAGTTTTTAAAGTTATACTTTTTTATGCGTACAAACTTAGTGTAATAAAACCTTTTTAATCATCATTAAATTACCCCATATTTACAAATTCAGCCATAAGATAGTCCGTAACAGGATTTGGCAATACATAAGAATGATGACGTTTGTTTTTTTTAATACTTTGCTCTGACAAAGGCCCTATATCATTCAATACAAAATCTATTCGTTGTATTTATAATATTACATGACTATCTATTCGGTAGAATGAGAACTACACAAAATAATATTTTATTCCAGTTTTTTCAATAAATCAATTGTTTCCATTAAATTTCACATGACAACATCAACCTGAAAAAGTGTAACTTTATCGCGCGTGCCAATTATTTTTTCAATTAAATAGGATTCATAGCAATGTAACCCGAAATTGAATAGCGATGATTGGATTATTTTTTTAACTGCTCTATGAATGTTTAGATAACGGGAACTTAAGGCAATTTTATTTGTACCTAGATTTCTTAAGATCAAGCCAAAAATACTCGATAATGGTGTAGTTGATTGTGTATTGTCTATAATGATTTGTATCTAGACATTCATAATATAAAACCAGCTCAAGGTCAGTTTAAAAATACTTTTACTTGTAATAATCATTGTATTGTGCTATCAAAGGTCTCCTTTCATATCACTTATCGTGTTATTCATCGTAGAATAATCGTATTACGAGCTATTTTAATGTTGGAGCTACTAGGATAATTCGCCTATATTAAAGTTCTCAATCTCAAACGTTGTGTTTGTTGACTCTTGTTTTATCGTGAAATATTATTAATTTCTAAAATTGTAGCTGAATAACAAAATAGCTCGAATATTGAAATCAGATTTAACTTTAGAATAGTTTTTCGTAATTATGACATAATGTAATCGACTTACTCAATGTCATGGTTTTGAAAAGTTAATGCAAAGAGGATGTAAATACTACGTAATAAGAGACGGGATTGCCTAAGTAAAAATTGAAATTTAGTTTAATATGAAACTTGCATGAGATTTGACATAAGTTTGAAATAGTAATTACAATATGGCGACGAAGTATAATCCGGCTAAGTTTGAAAGCGACCAGTTGCTCAAAACGTTGCGGATTTCAGCTATCTCCGTTTTAAGATAATAGCCGTCATGTGTCAATCTATCAATAATGACTGCACGTTTCATACAATCGAATGAATCGCTTATTTCTTAGAGAGTTTCGTTAATCTGAGTTGGCGTGTTCAACATTTGGTATAAGATTCTTACATAATTAATAATATAATCATATAATCATCCCAATGAAACCAGTATACTTTTTGTTTTTACAAAAACTACCAATTAAGTCAATTTCGTATTTTATATACATAGCGATGATTTATTTATCTATTATATCAAATCCTTTATATATTTTTTTATTTGCATTTAATGAATGACAATAATATCACAAGACATTAACTAATCGAAAAATCCGGTAAGCAGAAATGAAAGTGAACTGTGAGATGCGTAAATTTGTTTTCATTTTGTGAATAAATGGAATAATATATAATTAAGTAAGTTAACGAAAAATGCACGATATAAAAGTATTATTAACTCGACAATAATATTTAATTATACTTTAAAAAATATTTTTTTTTATAAACGCGCGTAATTATAACTGAATTTTTACATCGACCGGTCTCAGTCAGTCACCCCTAGGGTTGCCAACCGTAGTTTCAAATTTTATCTATAACATGAACTGAAAGTCACTCTTTATACACATAATCATTAAAATAATACAATAAAAACCTTCTGTCTACTTTTTATCTTCTGTACCTATAGTAAATGTAAAATACGCAATTTTTATTCTGAACTCAGCCATAAACAGTCACGACGTCAAAATAAAATGTGAAAAGTTATTGGAAGAAATACCTTCTTAATTTTTTTAAATAAATTATTCTCTTTTATAACAATAATTTGTTCTATATTTACTATCCTTGAAATCAGACATACCTACTCTATTGTTTTAGAACAAGTTGGCAGCCCTAGTCACCTCTCAAAACGTTGTTCTGCAAAGATAGCCAAACTGCAAGATAGCTAATAATATTGTTTTTTGCTAAATCAATGTAAAAATTCACTTTTGTTTCAATATAAGTCTTAAATATGTAGGTACCTACCTAAGTGGGTAATAGGTATGCAATATGCATTTTCTATGTTAAAGAAGGGCAATGACAATTTTATATTTTTAAAGACATCCAAGCGTTTGTCTAGATTGCCAAAATCCTTGGTCCTTGACAATATCAATCCGCTTTTTAATGTTGGAACTACTGCCCCTTTCCTTCGCATGTTCTGAATGTAATGTTCCTAATGGCGTATTGAATGCTCTAAATGGTTATATGAAGTGTAAAATATTCCAGCAGGAAGGAAGAAGACTTGGTTACATGTCGATGGGAGTCCCGCTTGTGGCGGGCTCGCCGGTCAGGCACGAACCGGCGCCTGCGCCTGGGGGACTAGCGCTCGAGGTAATATTTCAAGTTTCCGGCGTGATATACTGTCTCCCTCTATTTCATATATAGTCATAAAAGCTGCCCAGTAATACGGCACTGGTTGTGATGCTTGCTTTCGAAATGAATTCATTTAAGCTATGACGATTGGGTCACTAAATTTATTTTGAAGTATCCCGTTCTGCAACCTCCTCACGGGAGACGTTACCAGAAGTCGATGCAAACTTCCTTGATACTTGGTCTCAAATGCAATAAGAACCTTACCATCATTTATAAGGTTCCTTTATGCCAAGTAGATAAATGTGAATCACAGAGCAACTCAAAGATTACTTGAAGTTTATATATTCTTAGCAGATCACTCAACCTCTGGGATCGACGAAGAGACATAAAAGATTATTTAATATGATTATGTGACAAAGTCTATAAGAACACTGAACACTTTATTCTGTGGGTATTGAATGAGCTGGAACGTTCAGCTCATGCTGTAAACTCCTTCGGGTAAAATCGGCTCTCAGGTCGACTAAGGGAGCGCGTCAGAGTTACATTTATCAGAGTAAATTCACTTTTTCACACACCGTTTTTTTTTCTTAGCAAAACTTCTGAATTGGAACAATGCACATAAAAGTCTTATTATTTTTTTTATTTAAGGTGTATATTGTTCCAGGTGACTGCGTACCAGCCTCCATGGAAGGCGTTATCGGACTTCGCCCTACATGCGGATCTGGACAGAGCTCCTCACCACAGTGCAGCCTTCCAGCATCTTGTCAATCAGGTATATAATTCAATAATGATTCAAGAGTATGACGTTGGCCTACTGATTGATGACCTACCTACAAATACATACTACATAGTGTTTTTCATATCTGGATAAGAGGAAAAAAAGGAGACAGGTTGTGGCATCACATTTATGGCAACATTGCTATGTATTACTCGTTGTTATGTGAAATTTAATGTACCGGAAGACGTAGTGTTGGTGGGCCGCCCATAAGATGGACCGACGATCTGGTCGAATAGATTGGATGAGGGCAGCGCAGGACCGATCGTTATGGCGATATTTGGGGGGGCGTTTGTCATGTTTGGATGATATGAAATAACAGTCAGTTATACACACTATTTCGTATTACTTAATTTTTCCGATAATGTTTAAAAAAGCCACTGAAAAATGGTTCCTGAACTATATCTAAAAATATGACCGTTCGGACACTTTTTTGAGACTTCTTGTATTTATAGGGTAAATGTGAAGCATGCCATAATGCGCAAAAAAGGTCTCCATGTTGCAGCGTCTACGTGTTAGCAGTAACAGTATCCTAAAGATGACTTCTGACAGAGCTGACTGTTCCTTCCAGAAACACTGGATACAGTTAGCTCTAGATTTATAAATATATATATTTGGCTAATAACACTACCATAGGAAGAATTATTGTTACTAATATATATGGATATCTCTCGGGATTAAAATAGGCTGACCTAGGAGTACATAACACGATCAGTTCGAGTGTGTATTAAAAAAGATTATCTAAAAGGCATATAAGGCATTTATTTTCTCAAAATTGATTCCTTTAGAATTCTTTTTGATGCCACTTCTAATACTACCACTGCTTCGGAAACAAATGGCTCTGAGAGAGAAGAAGTGGTGAAAGAAACTCTTGCAGTATTCTTTTTTGCGCTCTATTTAACAAAATATACAATCATGTACTGTCAATGTTATTGCTATAAAATAATCATAATCTAGTCCCAAGCAAGTCAAGATTAGCTAGAAAAGAAAGAAATGAAAGTTTTAATGCAAGTGACAAAAATAAGGAAGAATGCAGGATCACCGAAGTGCTGTAACCTTGTTTCACTACTGGGATTATTGTATTCTTAAAATATGTTAATTAAATATGAAAAAATAACTGTTGTTTCAGATGCATGGCTACGATGTACCCTCGCTACCCCCACCCCGCCCGCATGGCCATGGCTCGGTTGAAGACAACTACGTCACTTACCTTGAAAGCGATGACAGCTTGCCCCCGTCACCCTAGTGCCGTCTCAGCTAACGCCCTACTTTACAGAGGGACGGATATATGTAATGAACTGTGTCACGCTCACGACAGTGCCGTCTAAACAAGGAAGTCAGACGGGTGTATCCAGTGATTTGTCAGGATACTGCCGTCTTAAGCGCCTTGTGTATTATATTATGAATGAAAACGCAAACTTGTCTCAAATCTGTTTTCATTCCCCACGAAAACGACGGGTACATGAGTGAATAATAGTTTACGTTCATTTCATTGTTAAAGTTTCTATGATTTTGACTTATTAAAATATTTTTGTTCTATAGTCTATACTTCTACTTACACTAATTACTTCTTGAAACGTTTCTTAGGCCAATTTTTTTTTTGTGTTTTGAGGTTCATTTTTTTGACAGCGGGCTGTAATTAGTATTTGAGAAAAATATATTAGATATGATTACACAAATTGTTGCATAACACAATTGTAGTAAGCGTGAGAGATAATAAAAAAATGTAAATAACATTATAAAAGGAAATGTACAAATAATGCTGGTAACACATGAGTAACATTTTTCCTAAAACTATTTAAATTACAAAATTTTGTATGTACCAAAGAAGTTACATTAGCAAGTTGCGAGCAATTTATATAGTAAACTCTTAAACACATTTCAAATAAATTAACCTGATTTGTATTCTACTAAAATTTTATATTATTATAATTATTTAAATGTATTGATCTTATGTAAGCATTAATTTTACATTATGGCATCTAATTCGGAATAATATGTTCATAAATATAGTTAATAATAGGTTTGATAGGTTTTTTTTTCATTAATTTTATTGTACATTGCTCGCTCTATAGCTAATACAACATCTATGGTGTCTACCTTTTAAAACGTGATTTTGTTTCGTTAACTAGTAAAAGTTTTACCATTAGATAAAATAATATTACTTAGTAGGTATATATTCAGAACTTGTAAGTAAATAAAGATCTGTCTATAAGTATTGTATATAAAATGTAAATATTCTGTACAAATTATATATAAATAGTGTTATGTATTTGTAAATTCAAATATTAGAATAATATTAAATTTTTGGCGGACAATTCAAGTTGCTTTAAATATTCCTTTAAGTACCTATAATAGTGTGCAGTACACCATAAATTAGGCTTGCTCTAGTTAAAATAAAAAAAATTGATTAATGCGATATTATCACTGCCCTGTATAAATACCACTGGAAAGGCAGTTCCATATGTTTGACAGCAATTTTATTGTGCCACTCGAGAGCGTCCAGAGAACTAATTTTGACGTATAATACAAATGGCGGCGTACAATACTCTGAAGTATTTTTACATTTTAAATTAATTTCGTTCGTTATTTATACTTCAAGAATTATTGTAATAAAGTACACAATTGTTTTTTTGTAAATAAACTTCCTTAAAGGCCGACAACGCTCTTGTGATTCCTCTGGTGTTGCAAGAGAATGTGAGCGGCGGTGATCACTTTAACACCAGGTGACCCGTACGCTCGGTTGTCCTCCTATTCCATAAAAAAAAATATAGTTCTCCACCATCTATGTTGTCCACTAGATTTTCATCACTAGTTTTAGTACCGCAGACTCTCGCTACATGGCCAACAGCGCCAAAATGGAGAATATCAAACAGAAATAAAAGCACTTTGACAGCCGCCAGTCCAGTAGAGGTCAGTGGATAAAATTGGTTGGCAGTAATCAAACAGTTTTTTCGTTAAAAAGAGCAAAATATCGAATTTCAAAATATGAGCACAGTTTTTAAAGAAGGTATTTTATTACCAATATGAATTGCGGAATTCCAGTGAGAATTTATTTTCATTTTATTTAAGGTTAACCCGAAACTACGCCGATTATATTATCTTTGCTATTTTGTTGAATTTTAAAATCAAAGGTATTGAAAGGTATTTCCATTATTAAATCTAATATTGTTTTCACCTCTCTAGCAAGAAAAGGGCGCTATTGCTACGTGAAAACTCGCAGCAAAAACGCTATTTGCTAGCGTATTATCTCATTGTCACAAGAATTTATTATCTTAATTGTTTCTCTTACTGTGACTTATAACACTTTTCTCGCTAGTCGAGGTGAAAAGTTGCATGTTTCACACCAGAGTAATTTTTTTTTTGTCTCGTGCCTTTAAATCACTCACTACCTCAGTAGTCTATATTAGAATCACTCGCTACGCTCGTGATTCAATTCTAGACTACTTCGCCAATTCGTGATTTAAAGTCGGCACTCGCAAAAAAATAACTTTGCTCACTTGTTGAACAAATAACTATTATCTGGAATATCTGTCAACCGAGGACGTCAGGAACTATTTGTTTTTATATTTTTCTAATGGCGTTGGGTTCAAGTATATAGGAAATTGAACCTACAGGGTATTTATTTGTACTGCCCACAACAAAATAATGTGAAGCTATACGAACATAATGGAAATAAAATAATTACATTGCAATTTTTTATATTATGCTCTTGTTACAATCCTTATTTTTTTTTTAATTAAGTGACAGAAATTAAATACAAAATTGTTATTAAATATTATATTTTTAGTCATTTCATATTCACCAATTATAAATGATGGCTGGCGTGGTGTGCTATATAATATGATAGAGATTACAGATTAATTTATTATTTGCTTATATATACACTGTATTTAGATCGAGTATTATAATAAAACATCAAGTACCTACATGATATAATTTGTTTTTTTCTTTTAGTTTACTCCTTAAGAATCGAAATTCATTTATGACGCCCAGTAATAACGTTGGTGCGCATCATTTCTCGCGCAGCCTTACTTTTCAGTTGTGTGTGTATGTATGTATATATATACTACACACATACTTGTGTGTAGCCAGCATACACAGTATACTGCGTGATAGTTTACGCATGTATGTAGTATAATATACCTATTAGGGTAAGCCAAAATGTAACTTCCTTGGACCTTTTAAAATTGGAATTTGGAGTTCCGGTTTTAACAGGAGTTGTGTTTGGGTATTACCTGACATATTTTAATTAAGGATTTATTTGATTTTTTTATTAATACGCTTTTATAAGCTTCTGCTGTATGTCTGTTTGTAACCTACTCCATTGGACTTCATTTTGTTTAGTACCTGTTCAAAGACAATCGTTCTTGAGGAGTAAACTCCAGCCTTGCGTCGGAGCTGACAGACACACTTTTTTTTCTATTATGTTCTGCCTAATGAACAGAGATAACACATAGATGGGCGATGTCCTGAAAGTTAAGGATTATGTATGCCGCAGGGCTCCTTTCGAAACATTTTCATTTGGGCGACGACCACGAGGACTTGGGTATATTGCGCGTTAGCCCCCAAACCTTAATTCCATACCTACCCAGTATCAGAATACTAGGTATCGAAATTTTGAGCGATTGCCAATTCCAAGAGTCGTCATCGGCAAGGCAAAACATGCAAACATATAAATAAAGCAAGCTAATGCTTCGAACCGGCCGACATTTTAGCGCTTTACAAAGTTCAGGTTAGGCAATACTTATATGGAATATTCCTATCATATATATACGCCGTTGTTAAATTCCACCTTCCCATGCCTCAAACATGGAACTATCTAATGAGCTTCATGATGTTTGCATGATGTTTCTAGGATGATACGACATAAGTACCTTTAAAATAAACACTTTCGCAGTTCCTTTAGGGCTGGCATTCCCACTATTAGAATACTGGGTTTTAAATTTTTTTAGCGATTGCCAATTCCAATTCCGGTCATCGGGAAGGCAAAACATGCAAACATATAAATAAAGCAAGCTAATTCTTCAAAACAGCCGACATTTTAGCGCTTTACAAAGCGCAGGTTAGGCAACACATGGAATATTCCTATCATATATATACGCAGCCGTCAAATTCCACCTTCCCATGCCTCAAACATGGAACCTTCACTTTTTCAAGTACCTTTCTGCCACGGACAACAAAACTATCTATTGAGCTTCCTTGCATGATGTTTCTAGGATGATACGACATAAGTACCTTCAAAATAAACACTTTCACCGTTCCTTAAGGGCTGGCAACCCATCCATATATTCTCTGGTGTTTGGATTTTGTGTGGGCAATTGTAATCACCTTATTTCAGATGTTTGTCCTCCTCTTCCAAAAACAAGCATGGGTGTGCATTACTCTGAAGACAAAAAATAACGTTATTTTAGAAAAAATATTAAATTAATGAATAATTATTTAAATTTAAGAAATTTTTAAACTGTTATTGTGAGAAGAGGTATATCATGAGCATAATCACGCAGGGTTTTTCATGCTTGCTTAAGAATTCAAATTCTCTTTGCACCGTCGTTATCTTCCCTAAGATGTGGAGGACAATTATGATACTTTTCAATTTGATGGGTTAGTTCTTTATAACGTTTTTGCTGCACTATTTGTATAACATTAAAACTGTAATTAATAATATGACCAATATTAAATGCGTAATAATTCCGTATACATAAAATATTAGAAATAGAAAACTTGCAATCTATCTGATCAACAAGTAAGAAGTTATTTTGAAAGTTTTTGAAGTTAGCTTTTTTAGTTTAGTAAGGATAGTAAGGTTTGTAAGTTTTGGAACAATACCGTACAAGACGACACAAATTCACGCAGAATATGAACAGCTTTTGAGACCTCGTAGTTCGAAATGTAATCAATCACAACCTTACCTCAAGATTTCTTCGGACAAACTCAAACAAGACATATATTTACAAATATATGTATTTATGAATGAAAATCTAGTCGCTTTTGAGTTGCAGTAATTATAGTTTCGTCCAAACTTATAAATTTAATCATCATCATCAGCTGGAAGACGTCCACTGCTAGACAAAGGCCTCCACCCAAAGGTCTCCACGACGATTGGTACTGCGCTGCCCTCATCCAACGTATTCCGGCGATTTTGACCAGATCGTCGGTCCATCTTGTGGGGGCCTACCAACACTGCGTCTTCCGGTACGTCGTCTCCATTCGAGGAATAAATTTAGTAGTTGGTGTCAATTACAAAAGTTATGTAAGTACTTAATAAATATGTAAATCTTACTAATAAAATAAAGCTGTAAAAATATGTCTTGCGGTTGAGTATCCAACGAATGTATTTACTGTAACGAGCGAGTGTCAGAGACAGAAAGGCAGAGATCGCGTTGTTTATTCGAAGCAAACATAAGTATAATAATAGAAATGTCATACATGATAAAGGGTTTCTCCTATGGTGAAAAACAAAATAATAAGATAGCCTATTTGGAAATAATTCCAGAAAAATGTTCCAAACTACAACCATGTCGAAATTGAGCTCAGAACACAAAACTGGTCACGTGATTCATATTAACGGACTGACAAAAAATGGCAGCCCTACTTTCACTCTTTAAATGACATGATGGCTTAGTAGCCTAACCCACATGTATGGAATACACTAATATTTAGGAAAACCTAAACACGTATTCCTTAAAATGTGATGTTTGTGGTTTGGAACGTTTTTCAGGAACTACGTCCATTTTATCTCTCTACAAAAATGTTTTTTAACACTAGTTAATTTTAATACTGGTAATACAATAATTGACAGTGTTTCACTCGGAGCAATAATATAAAGCCTGGAGGACATGCATTTATGTGAACATTTTCTAATTTGTGGCACTCTATCATCAAAGAACATCTAGTAGTGCGATAGACAGAGACGACATGCGACAGTCAACTGCAATTCAAATCCATATGTAGCCGTTTTTTATTTCAGTAAGATAGCGCTTGCCATAATAAATAATATCGACCAACTAACGATAAATAAAAAAGTGTGAATATAGGAAATAAAGAAGCATGCTGTTGGGTTAAATTAATGTATACACACAGTAATAAAAATTCACATTAATCTGCGATACATTTTGACGTGAAGGGACAAACAAGCATAGGTACTATGTTTTATTAAAAAGAGTGCAAAAGAAGAATGCTGGGAGAGTTTCTTGCGCCGCTTCTACTCTCTCAGAGCGCCAATTGTTTGCGAAGTGGTAGTAGTATCTAGTATATTAGAAATGACATCAAAAGAATTCTAAAGGAATCAATTTTGAGAAAATATTTTTATCAGATTTTGTAATATTAAAGGTTGAATGCATGGATTATAGGGAAAAAGTCTTTATTTGCTTGGTTAACTAGAAATAATGCAATAAACACATTAAAATACAACCTGTATTGTTGAACCAATGGACTCTGTTGCTGATAAGGATCAATCTATGCAAAGATATGTATTACTAATAATGAAAGGAAATTCATATCATTCTCTTATTTTAGAAGTTTCGGGGGGACACATTTTACCACTTTGGAAGTGTCTCTCGCGCAAACTATTCAGTTTAGAAAATATTATATCAGAAACCTCACTATCATTTTTGAAGACCTGGGTTGAGTTTCAGTTCTAAGTATGGGGAACTACCAAAATTTATTGTTTTTTCTATTTTTTTGTGAAAATGTTAATGCGGTTCACCGAATACATCTACTTACCAAGTCTTAACAGTATAGTTCTTATAGTTTTGGAAAAAGTGGCTGTGACAGACACGGACAGACAGACAGACATGAAAAATCACCTTGTATGGATAAAATAATGTTATTATCTAAGGTCCACTGAGGGAAATGCGTCAATGGGGTAAATGCTGCTTTTTGCCATTTCTCAAAAAGTAATCGAAATGCAACAACTTCATCTATCTAGAGGTAGCTGTTTGAACTATATTCGTCACATAAAATAGAAACAGATTGCGTTGTACATCGGAAATTTGACAATTCCACCATTTTACAACACTTATATATACTATTTTTGCGCAATAATAGCAATTGATATACAAATTACTTGTTTTTGCGCAAGAGGAGCAGCGAGAGGAGAGTGCTTTCAATCAATAAAAATCTATGGTTTCTAATTGATTTTTTTATTAGATTTTATATTCCAAATACGCAATACATGTTTGCTCGTCTGTAAAGGTAGTAATTTTGATTCTAAATATCGTAACAGTTGAGGTATGATGATTGTAAATTTTAGGTTATGACAAGAAATTTTAGGCTAAATGCGTCTGCTTTTTTTGGGTAAAAGCGTCTGTGTAAACCATTTACCCTCATATCATGGGTACAAACTTTTTACACGCTTTATATTAGCTTCACTTGTATGTTTGTAACCGACTTCTTTGGGCGCGATTTTGACCCACTTTAAACGGCTAGATTTCGTTCAAACTTTGTAGATTTATCGAGGACCGATGACATTACACTAATATGATAAAATTATTCAATTTTGCAAAATATGATTTTTGTTAATTTATATAATTTTTAAATAAATAAATCACTAGTAAGCGCCATCTAGTAATTTATTGTAAACTACAAAAGAAACGCGCGACATGTCAAGACAGTTTCACAAAATTAAAGTATCTAATTCGTTTAGAAGCGAATAGATGGCGGTGAATTTATATTTCCATTATAAATTATTAATGCGTCATTTAACTGAGCTCATTATTATAAGAGGGGATTCGGGGATCTCAGGCTAGCTGAATTAAGTGATCATTCAATATAGCTAAAATATTTTTATTCGCAAGTATTAAAATCCCTTCATTCAATCTAAAAAATTAACTAAAAAATGAAAAATAAATAATAGTTTAAAGAAAAACTAAAGAACACGCTTTATATAAAATTCAACTAAAAAATAGAAAATAAATTTAAATTGAAAATAGTGTAAAAAAATATTATATATTTCATTATAAAAAAGCGTGGGGTGCTTTTAAGATATTATTAAAATAATAGTTCTTCTACATCCCACGCTTTTTTTATAACACTATTTTCAGTTTAAATTTATTTAAAAATCAATACTTGTATAGTTTTTATAATCATCGATTTTTTAAAATACTTCACCATATTTTTATTTTTATTTCAGATACAGGTTATACGAGTAGATAATTTAAAAATAAACGATTACAATGGTGATATTAACTTATATGGATATAGATATATTTTTGACAAACTATGATTTCAAGATTACATAAATCACCGACTTGGCCATGGCAGAGGACCCACTTCGTTCAATCCAGCAAATATTTTTGATGCAGTGAAACCCAAAACGAGGAAACACTTAGTCCTCGTCATTTTATTTTAACTGTGAACATGGGCTGCGAAGGTAATATAAAATAATTATTTTTTATTAAAGAAGCTTAATTGTACGGTGTCAATATTGTGATAGGTACTTTTTATTGAAAGACTTGACACTTAATCTCAATTAATGCGTTCATTTAGGTTATTGTAAAAATACTTTATAGGGTTAGCTTGTATGGTTGTTTTAATTAAATATTAAAATTAGATTGTATATAAATGCTATATTTTTGATAACTATTCTTATTCAATGATATACTGCTTGCTTTAGTTTAATTTTTAATATGATTATATATTATTCTTTATTTTACTTACCTTCAGAAAATATTGAGAGCACCTGATTGATCGTTGGCCTCTAGTAGACAAATTTTTTGCTCTTTTTTAACATAGGGACGTATATGAAGTCTGAATTTAAAAAAAGTTACTAAAGATCGTTTCAACCCCAAAAACTATCTGGTTTGAAAGTTATTCATACATTTAAAAAAAACCTTAATAACTTTTTTATGCAATACCCTTGAAGGTGACTAATAAATCTTGAACATTATTCGTTAGAAAACACAGGTTTGATGAGATTTTTACAAATGAACAAACACCCTTTCTGATGATGATGAATTTCAAACGCTTCACTTTGGTTGGCGTTGGTTCGTTTTGAAACCAAACTGTCGTCTGACGCTTTGTTTCGAGATGGTATCGATAAATTCAGGATTCGTCACCTGTCACAATGTCGTAAACGCCCCGAGATAAGCCTGCTTCAAATTTATTGATCTTGTCGCGGCACACAGCGTGAAACTATCCTTCTAACGCGAAGGTGCTGGTGTTAGAATGTTATGAACGTGTACCGATCCAATCTCGCTAATTCATTTTTCAATGAGATACGAAATTTTAATTTTTAAAATGTGGAGGGTATTTGAAATTCGAACGATGTATTTTATTGTGTTTATGGTATATGTAAATAATCACATATAAAAAAAATACAATTAGCCAGGGCTTCCACGATTAATAATAACTTTTTCGCAAAACTTTTTGAGTCGCCTGTTAGGATAATAAAGTGTGTACTTTTATTATGATACAAGCAATCAAAAGGCTTGTATTAAATGTATATGGATGTATGTTTTCAGTATGCGGTTACCATCACCGGAGCGAAGACGGTCCGGTTTTCCTTCTCCGGTACGTCCGGTGAGACGCACCCGTACGTGGTCACGGTCGTATTGGATTGGTTACACTCCAGTAGCGGCAATTTTGCTTGTTTACATAACCAGTGAGATGAAAATAGGCTCCATCCGAAAACAAGATGTTGGTAAACGTTGGAAAGTGCTCAATCATCTGGTTTACGTAGTCAAGCCTCTGACCAGCATCCTGATTTTAGCTTTAATTCTCACACCAACTGAATTATGTACGGGTGCAGTTTTAAATCTTTACACAAAATGCGGCATAATCATGACGATGCACGTTTAAGGCCACAGCACGCTTCCGAACTCAATTCCGTACGAAACACACCATAGCGACTAAATTCCCAAGAACCAGGCTACCGATTGACATCCGCGCTCCTCAGAATAGATGCGTTCACGCAATAACCAAAACAAATGTTAACTTTCCTTTGAGACAGAATACAGTGTGAATTAATGAGTGGTTTTAATTTGTCGTATTTTTTAGTATACGACATTTAACTAACACAGCATGGGATACTTACATTTTATTGACTTTTTCTGCAAATGGAGCAAAAAAAGGTACTAGTAGGTAGATAAATATTTCATTTAAATTAGTTTTTAATGAAGCATCTGCCCAGTACCCACTAGTTATCAAGATACATTGAGCCCCTCATTACACCACTTCGTCTCCTTAATTACCCATCACCTAATTCATTTCTATAATTGCTGGGATTTATCTATTGGTCATTTTAATAACCTTAAATTTATAATAAATCGAATTATTTAATAAAAAATTGTTTAAAATATGAAGTAAGGGTGAAATACCTATCATTTAAACTACTATAGGTACGTGGATATAATATGTTGATATTATATGCACATTTAAAGCATGTTTTATCCAGAATTTATTTATATTATATTTATTTATTTAAACAAATACATAATAATAGGATAATTCGCAATGCAAACAATTCAGTCACCCGAGTGTGGTGAGCGGACGTAGGGTTCTGAATAACTATTAGTTACGTATTGATATGTGTTTCTAATGTGGTATCTGAAAGCATTCGCCATTTCTCACGTGTGTATGGGTTGTTCCGACTTGGGATACCTTCTCCCTAAATGTTCAATAGACATAGTAATAGGTCATAATAGGCTGATAATTTGTAAAGTCAACTTTCTTCCATCCCCCCATAAATCCTGCCACTGCATCATCTTTTTTCACGGTACCCTCAAACACGCAATAAAAAAAAATACAATACACACTTCGTCAGTGCGGTATCGCCTTAGGATCTATATCAATCACGCGTTATTATGTCATTTTAGAGCACATTGCTGTACCGTAGTGCGATATTCATTATTATATTATTTTGTTTTTTATATTTTAGTCGTTAAGGTAGGCCGTCAGATATCACGGTTTTAGTGTGTTTTCTTTTCGCATAATAAGTATGTTAAGAGAGAGTTGACTGTTATTTCGTTACCTTTTAAGATCTGATCATCAATAAAAAACCAAGATTTTACGCAACACGCATTTTTATTTATTGTCTTATTTTTGTAATGTAAATATTGCGATGTAAATATTTGTATTGTTGTAAATACAATAACTGTGTATCAGAAAGGGTATACAAATTGACTACTAAGTAGTCTGTGTAAGGCTGGATTTGAAAATAAATCAAATTTTGCATTTAATTATAATATTTTATTTCCACACCGTTTCCTTGATTCCATCTCCTGATTATCTAAAAAAACAACAAATTCAGTGAAAAATGTCCAAACTTTCAATATTTACTTTCGTTACACGAACCCATATTAAGTTTCCCTTCATTATGAAGTCTACAATTGTTTAATTACGTACTATTATCGTATTAACATCTATTTATACAAAATTATACCTTAACCGCCTTAATATTAAATTGAAAAAGCAATCATGAAAAGCACCGAGCAAAGTGTTTGTTCTTCAGTCATTCGTCGAGCAAGAATTAAGTGGCACGTGTTCTCCGTCTATATAACACTTTTCATTGAGTTCGCGCTCAACGAAATAATTTGGTACAAAATATCGATAATTTTTTGACTAAAAATATTAACGAATAACCATATTATATATACTTTTAAAATTATTATTTTAAAAACAAAATACTATAGATTCATCAGTAATGTAGCCAGTAGTAGCGCGTATTATAAATACATTTTAGGTTGGTAACACCAGTCTTGTTCCAACATAGCACTGGTGAAAAACTTTACAACTTTTAGTATGTAAGTTACTTTATAATATAAATTCTAGTTGACTAACTTATAAGTACTAAACAATGAGCATAATAATAATGCGTTTCTAGTTCGGTGCGATACAAGAACTTTAAAAAAAAGGACATAAGGACCTTAAAGGCTGGTAACCCTCTTGTGACCTACCATCAGGTAGGTATGCTCTTTCCCTCTTGATTCATAAAAAAATCAGCACCAATTATTACTAAGGCATTTTACCTAGAAACTGGAACGTCAAGTTTTTATTATTTTTTTGGATTTTACTCCTTAAGAATCGATTTTCATATAAGGCGCCCGGTATGAGAAAAATATGAAGAGTAAAACCTACTCATCAAATGGAATAGTAACGTTTTTGGTGTGCATTCTCGCGCACCTTTCACTTTTCAGTTGTGTGTGACAGCGCGTGTTAGCTCATTTAATTAATACGCTATTTTAGCTTCTGCTGTATGTCTGTTTGTAACCGACACCATTGGACTTGATTTTGTTTAGTACCTGTTCAAAGACAATCGTTCTTGAGGAGTAAACTCCAGTCGTGCGTCGGAGCTGACACACATATTTTTTTTTATGGAAAAGGAGGACAAACGAGCGGGTGACCTGGTGTTAAGTGATCACCGTTATTAATTATTATTACTAATCATCATCAAAAAATCATCTGATTATTTTATTAAGCTTATCTTATTAATCTGACTTTAAATTGGCAGACAACTTTTAATAGTCTGTGGTTGTTTATGTAAACAATAAAAGTTTTCGAGTTTATTGTATCCATAATATTTACCTACCATAACATTATATAGTTGATATAAATTATTTGAAAAAATATATATTTTGGTTACTACTCAAAACTTTATAAGGGCCACTAGCTTATTTATATTTAAATGTACTTTAGTAAAAGTACTGGCCATCATTTTAAGAAAAAAATAAATTGGATTGGATTTATATACCAGTGTCGATAATTTTTAAAACAAAAAAAAAATAGTAGTATGAAACCTATTGGATATGGAATTAATCAATAATAATGAAAAAAAGGACAATAATATAAAACTGAATAATTATCCTTTTTACATTTATAAACAACAGGTATGAATTCTCTATGGAATGCCTTTCCATGGGCTTAAATTTTCGTTAAAAATGTCGTCTGCTTAATGTCCCTGAAATTAAAAGGGCGACAAAATTACGACGATTGAGCGTTCACGGTCAAAAAGTTTATGATGTTAGAAAGCATTGTTTTGGACAATATTTCATCAAAGCCAAGGTAGTTATGACCATCGAACCTTCGTTATTCGTACATTAAAAATTGAAGCAACTTTTTGATTGACACCGGATTAGGAGAATCAGTTTACTCCGAACATTTACTTCCACCCGCGTAGAAACCAGTGATCTATGACTAGCTATTTGTCTCAAGTAGTAGAAACAGCGCAAAGATTGATCTCTGTGCTGTAGAGAGAAAACATGGGAGTGTACTTACGACATCATTACATTACATTTGAATGACACTGATCGTCAACAATTTGCAAAATTCGCTCTGGGTGACCAGTTTTCACCGTCATTCTTTAAAAAAATTCCGAGTGAATCAAGCAAAATTAATGAAAAGACGGGTGAATCAAGGACAAATAATGAAAAGAGCTAAAGTGATTCTATTACACCAGATGATGAAGTACCAGACACTTTTGAACTTCTCAATAAATCGAGCTGAAAACCGTGTAACCATCGACAATGAATGCTTTGCCTATGCTGTTCAGAATATTAAAGCTCAGTGGCAAAGAATTACTGATATCTTGGAAAAGGATTCAAATGCTGCATATACAAACATTCTTACTAAGTTTTTATCTAATTTATCGAAGCTACAAACTCCCATCAAGTATTGTATCATTTATTGTTGAAAAAACTATCCGAAGAAGATCTCAAAAAATTCATGTACAACCAACATCGATCGCTCGCCGCAAAGAAAGAGGAAGGATTCAATCAGGACGACCAGCCAAGTCAGAAAAAACAGATAAAAGAAAGAGTGTTCTTAATATAGCGAAAGAAATTTACGAAGGCCTCAGATTATAAAACCGGTAATATGTATACTGATTATGACATATCGGGAAACAGACATAGAATTGAAGATCTTGAAAAACAACGTCATATTATTGATACTGTTATTTTGTACAAAATAATTAATAATATTATGGATTGTCCCAGGTTGTTGCAATGTATCAACATAAAAATACTTCGCCCTCAAAATTGCACATGTCATTCAATATTTCATGTAGATTCTTGTTTTAGTTGTTATGTAGAAAATAGTTTTGTTCATCGATAAATTTTACAATAATAATTTTCACCACGAATATAGTGTAGATCCTTCCTGTTCCAGTTTTTCAAAAATTAAAAAACAAACGAAAATAATTTTATTTACACTACTACAGGCCGATATGCGGCCATTATGAGAATTGTCATCGTCTGTGACAGATCAGTTTGCGTCTCAATAAAATATTTAAAAAATGCCATCAATCCAGAGTATGGGGAATTTCAGCCAGAGTATGTATGCAAGGCTTCAGGAGTGTATTGCTAAGAGAGGAGGACATACTCATTACTAAAAAGAAGAAACACAATTGAGAAGAACAGTATTTTTCATTTTTCCTTTCTTTTGTTCATGTTTTGAATTAAAAATGGTCAATTTCATTATATAGTTTTAAAAAAAATTTGATGATCATTATTTTTAAGCAATTGTTAGCCTACAGTCACATGCTTTGCTGTAATAGTGGCCCGCAACAAATCTTAGTGGCCCGTCTTGTTTTGAATAGTTTAAATACACACTAATAGGTACAACTATTTAACAGTAGTTCGAATATCAATGTCTAATTATCTATCGCCAATTCTCTTTGCACAATGGGTTAAAAATATCTTACCTTAGAATAATAAAATTTGATAAACCTATTTATTCTTTCTGTAATATATCTTATTAATAAAACATTAACTTACTGACATGGTTATTACCACAACCATAATTTATCGTTCGTTATTATTGTCCTCAATTAAAACCTTAATTACTTTATAAATTTAATAAAAAAATAACAAAATTTTAATATCTAGAAAGAAAAAACTGCAATGATTCCTATGTGTAAATAATTTTAAATTAATACTAATAACTTTGATGTATTTGTGATAAACAGTTCAGCGGGCCTACCATGAGCTGTAATTGCGATTCAATATACGACCTAAAATTAACCGTTTTGCTATTTCATACCACGACGTCATTAGAGCTATCCAATTTAGGTTGACGTCAAATCAAGTTGGAAATTGAAGCGCAAACAGTTTTAGTTCGTTCATTCATTCGTACCATGAGGTAATGTTTCAACCTAAACTGGATAGCTTATGTGTCAAAATGGGCGATTCAAAAAAAGGTGCTACGTTCTTAGCGGAAAGTGTGTTCTTAGTGGATAACTTTTAAAAAATAGTGAAAACATTTTTACACCGCGGACGACACACTTATTTCTTTCGTTCATTCTTCCATAAGCGATTCTAACGCAATGGCGCAATAACTGAATGAGGTTATAGACACTCCATTGTACGAATCTCAGCGATTCAGATTATGTACCTAAACGGAACTGCGTCGGAATTGAATCGCTAATTACAAGTTGATGGTAGGCCTTCAGGTAACATTTCATCAGAGGCAGAATATACGGAGACTTAAATTTTTTTGTAATTAATTATCAATAATTTATAATGGCCAAATGTGCATTATTAATACGAATAATTTAAATACAAATACTAGTTTATTTTTGGTATCACATATTATCCACACAATTTGAATACCTGTTATATAATTCGTGTTCATTAAGTTCAGTAAATTCACCTTTCCTATGGCAACCTTGTTACGTATGTCACTTCGGCTGGTTTAAGCTCTGTTCAAACTGAGGCGAATAACGCGCGGGACGCGGGACGGAAGTCGCTCGCGACGATTGTGTCAGCTAACTTGTATGGACGTGTTCAAATTGACGCGAGAAGTCGCACAAGTTGAAGCGAAACAAGAGCGGGACGCCCGGCGGGATTGTTTGATGTCACAATGGATGATGTTCCTCCACTGTACAACCAAAAATGACACGCGAGAAGCGTCAGTTTGAGAGGCTAAGGCTAGGGTTACTATGGATGCGAGTTCTGACGAAAATTTGTTCTGACGAGTACGTCCGAAATCGAAATTGTACTTACTCCTAGTGTTGAGTTCTGTAGCAACTTTTGCCGAGAAATATCTCTGTTGTGATAATTTTTGTCTCTCATATCCCACAAACACCTGTTCTCGTGCAAGAGACTGATCAATTCATCGTTATCCATGGTGGAAACCAAATCACTCGAAATTTGCAGACGCAGGTGGTGCGAAAAAATCAAACTCGTTTGAACGCTCGAGTGGTTCTGACGACGTCGTGCATGTTCTGTTACGCGTTCGTCGTTGCCAGTGTAAACACTGTCATTGGATACCAGGCGTTTGTTTCTTCTGACGAATCCGTCAGAACTCGTCAGACCAAATTTTCGTCAGAACTCGCATCTATAGTAACCCTAGCCTAAGCGTGCGATCGAATTACGCTAAAACGCATCCCGCTTCCCGCGCGTTATTCGCCTCAGTTACAGAGCAGAGCTTTACATTCTCCATCAGGACGAAATAACTGGAAAACACCTGTAGTAACAGACTATGCCTTTAGTGTTTTCATTATTTTTTAATTGGTAAGTAATCAACAAATAAAATTTGAAAACAAAATTATATAAACGATAACCCGAACGGTTAGCTCAGTTGGAAGAATACTCGCACTGAACGCGAGAGGTCGTGGGTTCGAGTCCCGCATCGTTCATAAAATTTCGTTTTCAAATTTTATTTGTGTATTAATCCCAGAAGCGAGGAATATCACTTTAAAAACATAACAAATTGTTTGGCAAGTAATCACTTGACAATGCAATAGTAAAAATGTAAAGAATTATTCATTTTCATATACAAATGGTCAGTTTGATACGTAAATGAAATGGAATGGGCGTAGTAGCCGTTCGTTAGAATATATAATTAGTTAGATAGCTTATAGTTGAGCTGATGTCGAAGTATTTGGGCGCCAAGTGTAGAAGTCTGTTGAAGCCGTCCGTGCGGAGATCGGGGGCATGGATCAGGTGGGCGTGGTGCGACACTGACGTCACAGGTGACAGGTGGTCAGATCCAGACACCTGGCAAATAAAAACACTTTTTGAAAAATCTACGAAGTGAAAAACACTTTTTTGCTATATTACGGGTGCATTTAGTACATGATTTCCTATTGATTGGACTAGTCGTTATGTAAATCAATGAAATAACCAGTATTTAATCCAAAGATCTGTTTGACTCATGTCAAACGATCAATCCCTGCCACTAAATTACACCAAGGCAATGGATGCCAAAAACTTAAGCAACACTGTAAAGGAGCTTTCTTCCGCGTAAAACTTCCTTGGTGCATACGACATACCCGGGCACCTTCAAAAAACTGTATACACCTTCAAAAGGAATCCTTCAGAATGAAGGATTGTACCTATTCTGATTGGTCTCCCTGTTCCATAAAAGAGAGATATATCGGGACTTATCATCTTGACTGGTGCTTCTCAATATATTCTTGATGTAGGCACATAAGTGAATTTGCTAGAAACTGTCATAACCATAATGTTTATACCAGAAACAGACATAAACTTATAATGCCTTTTACTCGGCTAAGGGCCGATTTTTCAATCTTCTGTTAAACAACTAGATAAGAAAAATCCAAAAGATAGCGCAATTTCGAATTTTTCAACAGGCAGATAGAAGTTATCGAACGAATTAAGCCTATATCGGGTGATTATATTTATCGGCCCCTTTGGGAGCCGGTTAAGAGCTATCGGTGGGATAATTAGGACGTGTTTTTAAGATTTTTAGGCTATATGTGAAGATAAGTCATTCTCTAGTTATAAGTGTATTATCTATGCTCATGTCAAAAGATCTAATGATCTAATAACTATCATCTTTTGACGACTACACACGTAATATATGTTATTACTATCTAATATAGTAGAAATTATTATATAATGCATATTTTTGAGAAAATTGACGACTTCGCGATTGAAGGAGAAATCCATTTCCTCAACTTTGTAAACCCTCCGGACAGAAAAACTAATGTTGTGGGAGAGAGACCAGATCACAAATCACCTGGAATGATAATGAGCTCTGGAGGCGATTTTGACTCAAAAAGATATCCACTGTTGTCTACTTAATCTCATTTATTGAGGATAAAATTAAATATGAAACGCAAAGGTTTGTAGTATTTTTTAATGATACCTCAATATCATAAAAGTAAGTACCACGAAACCAAATTTAAATTGAAATAAACTGAACAAATAAACAACTGAATTAGAGGTTTGTTGTTATTAATTGTTGTGATAAATGTCTAATGTCAAACAAGTATCCTTTCTCTGTCTTATGCGTTAAATAATATATATATCCATCTCGGTTGCACGTATGAAGTGTGAAGTTGCTTCGACAATACCACAGACAACTATTCCTTGGATAAAAAGCGATTTAAAAATTCAAAACTTTTAATCGTTAGATAAACAGTAAGTTACTTTTATTCTCTCGATAGTTATCTGGTGATTTATCTGAGGATTGAAAAATCGGCCCTAAGTCGAGTTAGAAAGTCTTTCGTGGGGCGATGTAGGTAGGTATATGCTTTTACAACAAGATCCCAGAAAATATTCAAAATAATTGTTCAAAAACGTTTGTGTGGTAAAGGTTACTATAACATATTTGACTTTCTTAATGATAGGTACCACAGATTGGGAATGGAGCGACCGCCCTCAGGTTATTAAATGATAAGTTTAATTGTACAATATTACTTTGTGAATATACTTTTTTGATGAAAAAAAAAAGCCCGCTGAGTTTGTCGTTTTGGAATGGGGGGTAGTTTTTGACTTTCAATAAGTGATGTCACATCCTATTTTGAATAAAAATATATGAAAAATATTGAACTCACGTTGAAGGTTAGCGAGAGAGGCAGTGCGGTCAGGTTCGGTGCCCACGTGGCGGTTGAGTGCACGATCACGAACACGTCTCGTCCGTGGAGCTGCGTGCTCGCTCGCACGGCGCTGTGGAGCGACCACGTCACGAGCCGCGTGTTGTTGTAAGGATGGATCACGAGGGTGTTGTGTGCAGCACCTGACACATGTAGAAGGGGTTAGTAATTGAAACGCACTTAAAATTGGAATATCTGCATTTTACAGTTTCCACTAATAATTTACAACAATTCAATACAATTGGGCAGCGGGGGTAAGGTAAGGGGGTTTTTAAGGGGTAACCTTAAAAATTCACACTAATTAATATTGCCTCGAACTGAGCGCTCTGGTTTATATAGGGCACCACCGTCTACCGTAATGATGCTACCAACTAACAAGTTAGCACTACTGTAGTGCCAAGTAACTTACACGAATCAAATTAACTAAAGATCTGAATTATATATACTATTATAGTTATTTCTAATTATAGTGATAATTATATTAAATAGTATTTAAATATTAACAGAAGTTAGATGAATGTTTTTATTAATTGGGATATCTTATGACAGTTCATGACGTTGGTAGCGCTTGTTAACACATCAAGTTGACACACATGTACAACATTACACTTATGTGTAAACACATACAAAAAGTTTTACAGCTATAACTTAAAAATCAAAATTTTGCTATCAATCTGCTCAGTTATAATATGTTGTATCAATTGGATGTAGTTCCTGAAAAACGATCCAAGTCACAAACATCACATTTTAAGGAATTCATGTTAAAAGTTTTATAAATATTAGTGTATTCCATACATGTGGTTTAGGCTACTAAGTCATAGAGCTGCAATTTTTTGTCAGTCCGTTAATATGAATCACCTGACCAGTTTTCTGTTCTTAACTCAATTTCGATATGATTGTGGTTTGGAATGTTTTTCTGGAATTATGTCCAGTTATTATTATCTCCTTCATCCACTAGTGTCTTCTACGCCACCAACACTTCATTTTACATTTATAATTTTAATAAGTACACCAGGAATAGTACAATAAGACATGCATGTACAGCCACTGTGATAAACATGGCAATGTTGAACTATTTATACATATTTTTTTTATGAAAATAAGGGACGAGACGTTCAGCTGATGGTAATTGATACGCCCTACCCGTTACAATGCAGTCCCGCTCAGGATTCTTGAAAATCCCCAAAAAATCTGAGCGGCACTAGGATTGCGCTCGTAACCTTGAGACATAAGATGTTAAGTCTTATTTGCCCAGTAATTTCACTAGCTACGGCACCCTTTAGACCGAAACACAGTACTGTTTACACATTACTGCTTCACGGCAGAAATAAGCGCCGTTGTGGTACCCATAATCTAGCCGTCTTCCTGTGCAAAGGAGCCTCCCACTGGTTAACAAAAAATTAAAGAAATAAAGGGCCAACCAAAAATTATGATGCGAATTACGTACTTGCATTTCCATTAAAGAAAAGAGATAAATATAACGATATAATACAACGATATAATACAACGATATAATAATTAACTTTTAATATTTAACTTAAATACTTATATTAAAGATTGGTATCCGCTGCGCTCCAATTAGATGCTTGTGTGCGTGGCATTTTGACACTCAATGACATCTTTCAAATTTTGTAAAATACCATTCGTGTTATTTTACATTGAAATTAATAAAATACATAATACTTACTTTACCGGAATTTTAGTTTCAATTATTAGCAAAGTTTAACAGAACATGTGGCACGTCAACGTCACACATTTTTCGAGACTGGCTCGAGTACGCCACGCCCACTTGGGCGTAGTATTAGTTGCCGCACTTTTCGACTCCTCCTGCGGTACCTAGTTGGAGCGCAGCGGAGACCAATCCTTAATATAAGCTTAAATAATTAAGATCTTAATATTTTCCGGCAGTTTGTTTTATACTTATTGATATTAAACATTTGAAAAGTATAAGGTGTGATACTTTTTAGTTATCAGAAGGTATCCTAAATGATGAGTGGCGTTTTCAAGTCAAACGATCCAGTTACTTTATACGTGTTATTTATTTGTGCACCAGCGACTGACTGACTGGCTGGCTGGCTGGCTGGTCCATATTAAACATATATCTAATATACATCTAACACACACAATAAAACTGGTGACATCATTTAAATTGTAGTGTGATGTATGCTCATTAGTCTGTTTACAGAGGCGTGTTTAGGGTAACTTAGGTAAGTTAGTTTTGTTGATTTTTGGGGAAAAGTGTTTTTATGGGGAATATCTAATTTATAAAATTCTCGTGTCGCGGTGTTTGTAGCTAAACTCCTCCGAAACGGCTTGACCGATTCTCATGTACAAACTCTATTTTTCACCCCCCTAAATGTTAAGGGTAGTCCATCCCAAAATTTATTTTTGTACTTTTTGGCAATTTTTTTTTAATTCTATCTTAGTATGATTCAGCATTAAAAAATAGATACAACTTCAAATGTTCGCCCTTCTACGATCTACAACTATTTTTTATCGCCTTTTTTTATATTATTCTATTCCATCCACAAATCCTCTATAGGGTTGCAAGATGGCAATCGAATACAATAATTGTAGTACGATAAATTTGGTAGGTCTGAGAATCGGTTGCATCTAATTTTTATACCCCAAAAATTTTAATTACTTTATATGGCAATACAACATTTGCTAGGTCAGCTAGTTGGTCTATAAGATTTACACTTTCAAGACATTCTGGGGGATATGATTCTATCATGTATAATTTTATATAATATTGACACATCAATAGTTTTCCTCTTAACTCCAAAGATTTCATATTGTAATGGTCGAGTCATGATTTATAGCATGACATTTCAATATGAACATTATATTATGGGATTCAAAACCGGTGAAACATATTCAAGTCCACTCCGTACCAAAGCATTATGAAAATGTTGAATGTATCTAATTAGAATAATCAACCTAGAATTAGTATGTAAGTGCAAATCAATTGTTAATGTTAAGTTGAGTTATTGTTGGTTCATCTTAAATAAATAAATAGATAAATAAATAAACAAAGCATTGTAAAGACACACACGTTAAATAAAAGCCAGCTTTTCCAAAATTTTAGATTGATGTCATCAATATGTTTCAAAGTTAATTTCCGCAAAAATAATGTTAAAATTCAGTCATTTATATCACGAGTTTTACTATCATTTTGAAAAAACGATATAAAAATATATTTTTCACTTCTCATGCTCTGAAATTGCATATTTGTGCACGATATTGGCTGCACAAAATCGATTTCTGTGCACAAGTGCACAAAAGTATCTACTCATAAATGTATCTATATTAAGGCAAAAAAATGAGCCATACAGCCAAACACAATAAAAAGTTCAGAGATAGAATTTGTTATTTTATAATATTTACTTTAATTTATTTGCCTCATGTGTTTTTAAGATATAAAAGATGTTAAAATTTCAATTATATATATATATATATATATTACAAAATTAATTTAATAGTAGGCTGTATAGGTCTGGAGCCCAAGCCTAATATCAATATCGTAAGATTTAAAAAAAAAGCGGCGGGAAACAGGTTTTGTTTTTTCGTGCGTTTATTAATTTGCTAAAATTAATGTTATACTACTGTTTTATTTACTCGCAATCGAAATGAAAAGCAGAGTTTATAACTCGTCCACAAAACCATTTTATCCTCGACATTACTATAAATATATAAAAGTCTCGGTTCTAAAATATTTGTTTTTTCGTTTTGTGCACTCGTTGTAAAATCTACTAATGTATGCAACCGGTTATGATAATATGGTGATGGTAGCACCTTAGATACACGCATTGTACAACGCGAGATAATAATATGTAATTTGTAACTGTTAGTTGTGGCACTTGGTGAGCATGGGATTTTATTACCAAAGTCTGAATTATTCCTACGAGACTAACAGACTTTATTTATATTGTAATTATAACGGTTAAATATTATTCGCGTATTGATTTTTATCACTGTATAAAAGTTTTACGGAGAAGCAGAGAAAGTTCGCGGCGGCAAAAGCGCCATCTTGCCGCATAATTTATAACTTATCATTGTTATATTTTGTTATCAATGAAAGGTGGAAATAAATCAATTTGGACTAAAGCACTTCAAATCTTTTTTAGTAATTTTCAGTCAGTTTGTTTTTATGTTTCCGTGGCAGTGTCCCTCATGCGCACTACAATGTAATTGCTTGTGGCGACGTCATGAGAGGGGTCGTTGCGTCATGCTGGAAAACGAGCGTTGTCTAACGGCCGTTCCCAATATTCAGTCTATCTCTAACTTGGAAATTGGAATTCACGCGTCCCAATATAAGGCGACAAGAATGACTTATCGGGTATATTGGGACAGCTTCAGATTATTGGCAGCTAATTACTGACAGTAGAGGGTAGTAATTTATCTCTATCTGTAGATAGTATATTGGGAACGGCCGTAAGTGACTTCTCGATGTTGTCATCGCGTGATTGTTTCGTGATTTCGACTAGAATTGCCGTAACTGTGGTTTTTATCCATTGTTATAATTATATGTGATCTATTAATCATTATGTTCCCTCACCCGTCATATCGAAATGTAGATGGCATAGGTCGGCCTCGCAGGTCTTGTTGCGGAGATTTAAAGAGTGCTGGTAGCTGTGAGGAGGATCTGTGTATATAAACAGACTGTCCTTCCTGAAAATAAACAGTTAAATTATCTTTTTGAACATCACAAAAGACACCTCGTTCTAATATAAAAGCCAGCATACTGTTGAATTGTTAGTGGTTTACCAGCGTGAGGCTTTTTTGCACAGCATGCCGGATAGATTATACCACTACGGCGCCTATTTCTGCCGTGAAGTAGTAATATGTAGGCATTATTGCGTTTTAGTCTAATGGGTGCCGTAGCTAGTGAAATTACAGGGCATTTTTTTTATGGAATAGGAGGACAAACGAGCGTACGGGTCACCTGTTGTTAAGTGATCACCGCTTCCCACAATCTCTTGCAATACCAGAGGAATCACACGAGCGTTGCCGGCCTTTAAGGAAGG
>CATIXQ010000002.1:6673900-6689142 GCA_949711755.1 Leptidea juvernica | reverse complement strand
ATGGAAGTTTTGAGAGGAGCGCCTTGTGCCATACACGATCAAAGGCCTTCGCTATATCCAGGCTAACTGCCAGGCCTTCCCCCTTGCTTTCAATAGCCGCCGCCCATTTATGTGTTAGGTATACCAGAAGATCGCCAGTCGACCGACCATGTCGAAAGCCGTACTGTCGGTCGTTGATCAACTGGTGACCCTCTAGGTATGCCAAGAGCTGGCGGCTGATTATGCTCTCCATGATTTTGGAGAGCAGGGAGGTAGTAGCTATAGGACTGTAGTTTGCCGGATCCGAACTGTCTCTTTTTTTTGGATCCGATGGACAAGGGCCGACTTCCATGATTCAGGGACTACGCCTTTTGAATAACAATAATAATTAAAAAAAATACTTATGTTACAGAATTTATAAGCTTCATTTTAGATCATGTATTGCAGTAATTCTCTTGTTTATTACATTTTTAAATTGTGCCAATTGAATTATATTAAAATCTACATCAATATCAACAGAGACAAATGTATTTGAATATAGACCTATATTTAAATTGTTTAAGTGATACTCACAGATAGGGGGTGAACCTGGGCCTGTAGACCGGCAGGTTGCAGGTGGGGTGTCGGTCGCAGGCGTCGTGGAAGCCCCACCGTGAGTTGAGGCCGGCGCGGATCGCCACGGCGAGCGCAGCGGGCACGTTGTTGACGTCCCACTTACTCACGAGCACGCCGGACTCGCGCTCAGAGACCACGCCCTCTCGCGTGTACGACATTATCTCTGTGTGCTGTGGAAATTAAATTTTTATTTTACGCAAGCTTGTAAAAAAAATTGTAAAAATGTTTACAAAAACAAGTGCGCAAAAGCGTCAAGAAGTAAATAACGTAAATAAACGATAGTAGTGGATGCTGTAGTGTCGCAAGGACTTACGATGTGCAAGGAACCACACGCCAAAAATCTTCATCCTCAATATGCCCTTTAATAATAATTGTGGGGTGCAGACTTTGTACAGTTATACATCGTACTAAGTTTTATTGTAACAGAAAAAGAAAATCTTCTGAATGTAGATTTATAATTGGATAGATCTATGGATTTTTTTAAATATCTTCGCAAATTAGATGACAAAGATCGCAACCAAAAAATTCCAAAGTCCACATAACATTTATGTCAAGCTTGCCTTAATTTGAATTTGTTCTATCATAAAAATGTTCACATTATCTTATTTATGAAAAAGGATTACAAATGAGCGTAAGGGTCACCTGATGTGAATTAATCACCGCCGCTCACATTTTCTTGCAACACCAGAGGTGATTTCTCAGGAGTGTTAACGGTCTTTTGACAAGCTTACGCTTACGCTATACGCTTTTTTGAAGGTCGAGTGTCATTTCGCCCTGAAAACACCGTACAACTCAATCTACAGTTTGGTTGTACTGTGGAGGAACGCCATTCAAGCAGATGGTGGGGATGATAATCCTAACTTTTAAAATAGTAACAATAGATCAAACCTAGAAGTGGGGACAGTTAATTTAGTGGCAGGAATAGATGATGAGCGATGGATGGCATATAATTGAAAACACACATAAAATGGCATAAAAGGCATTTATTTTCTCAAAATTAATGCCTTTAGAATTCTTTTCGATGTCATTTCTAATATACTAGATACTACTACCGCTTCGAAAACAAATAGCGCTCTAAGAGAAGAGACGGCGCAAGAAACTCTCCCAGCATCCTTATTTTTGCGCTCTTTTCAATGAAAATATACCATATTGTACAGTCATTTCTATCGCTATAAAATAATCATAATCTAGTCCCAGGCTGTCCGATCACTTAGATATTCAGCTGTGGAGTAATAGGATTTACGACAGAGCCATTTTTTTATAAAACATTTAAATTAATTTATAGATAATGCCTGAACAATGGCTGGAACTTTATTATAAAAAAATTACCCTTAAAGCTATTATGTATCTGCTGAAGTCTACTATAATTAGTTACAAGCAATCCCTTATTTCTAGTGTTAATTAACACAACACATTTATCAATATTTTTAAATACTCACAAGTGAGTAGCGATTCTGTAGTTTTGATTATTTTTAAAAATTGTTTTTGCAAGTTTTACTACCTACACGCGAAGGGCACTATTAATATATATTTTACCAATGATTTCTGTGCGACGATACTCAAATTAAACTAATACTTCAGACTTTACATCAGTTCGGCGGACATTCATAATTTATCCTTACGATATCTACATGTTTGTACATGTCAGTATATCCGCCTGTATTTATGTTTGTAACGAAATCATTGTAAGTGATTTTCACCCGCATCAAGATGTCCGATTTACTTTAAATTGTTTTTGAACTGTCATAACTCTGAATTCGTTTTCACACCAGAATCGCAAATATATTGATATCTAGACCCACATACGATGTGTGAACGAGAAGAGATTAAATTATAAATACTTTAGATAATCTTCTGAGACTAAATTATTAAATCACTTACATCTTAATGACGAATCCAAAAAATACTCATTGGACTGATATAGTATTTCTATGTGTAAGTGTAATATGGACAGTTTATTTATAAATATATTCGATCTTTTAAAGAGTGTTTTTAATGTGAGTTAAACTGGAATTTATTACTTATGCTGATATGCCATTTTATGTGGCGACGTAGTGGGTTCAGTCATAAGTGTCATTTTGGACCTATATGAATAAATCAGTTTTGATTTGACTATTTTATACTGAGTATAACTTCTGTATTAGTGGGATCTCATTATGGTCGAGCACATAGAGCGATCAGTTTGCTTCGAAATGTTTGTGTATTGTGTATGCGTGAAGCAAGAGTTACGTGAAATTAGAGAGAACTTTTGAACTTACAAACCAATGGTGCCTCTGTATTGCCACGCCGTCGTCTTCATATGGGCTGAATGGTATGAACATGATCGCCACACATGGTATAGCCACACATGCAACAGACGCCACAGTTAGTAGCCGTCTTGATGAAAACAGTAGCTCTGTTCCTGACTACAAAATAACAAAATTCGGTGCATAAATAGTTTTTATAATAATATTATTATGAACATCGCCCAAAAAGGTTTTTATAATAGAGCCACTATGACCCCTTTAAAACAAAAATCTTATAAAACAATAATTATGTAGACTATGTAAACTACAGTAGAAATTTCAACATTTATGCAGATCAAATTTATTCGACCAACTGGGATTATGATACCGCGTGCGCCCTGTCTGCACTTGCCAAGCCTAGATACGAATATATAGTGGTGATTCAGCCTAGAATCACCATAAATGGTATGGCCACACATAATAACGCCATGTTGTTAACAAAAAATGATATTTTGTACATAAATATTATAACAGTTGGAAATATGAGATATAAGCATCACCACAAAACATGACCACACATATTACAGCTTTCAAGTACGTTTGTATTTGGTCTATTAATTAAATTTTAAAGAGGTTTAGGTTGTTTAAAAAATCGTTTTTCATATAGTACCCATGTAATAGGGTATGTAAGCGTCATGTAATAGGAGTATAATCATTTTGGCTGTAATATTTTTATTTTTTACATTTAAATAAAGAAACAAATTAGTAAAATGATGTGTCCAGCTTCTTTTTCATCTCCTTTTCTTCCTATCAATATGAGTTAATCTTGTGAAGAATTTCCATACATTCGAAAATTTTTATTACCAAAAAGACAAAAATTTTGCCGCAAAAAAATTTCAGACCTTATCGAAAATGAGAATCATCATTAAAGAATCATTGAGAGCAAAATTCAAAGAAATTAACATCTTGACAGTTGCTTCTCAATATATTCTTGATAATGTAATGTATGTGCATAGGCACATCAGTGACTTTGCTAGAAACTATCATAACCATAATATTAACACCAGGAACAGACATAAACTTATAACATACTCGGCTATGTCGAGTTAGTAAGTCTTTTCTTGGGCGATATATATGCTTTTACAAGAAGATTCCAGAAAATGTTCAAAACAAAAGTATTACGTTATTCAAAAGAATTGTTAAAAAACGTTTGTGTGGTAAAGGCTTTTATAAAATAACTACAATATAAATGACTTTCTTAATGATACCACAGATTGGGATTGGAGCGACCGCCCTTAGGCTATTAAATAATAAGTTCAATTGTACACTATTACTTTGTAAACATATTTTTTCGATGAAAAAAAAGCCCGCTGAGTTTGTTGCGTCCGTTCTTCTCAGGTCTGAGGCATTCATTTTGGAATGGGTGGTAGTTTTTGACATTCAATAAGTGATGTCACATCCTATTTTGAACAAAACTATTTTAATTTGAATCATAATAATCGAAAAAATCAGTGACAGGAAGATTGATTTGATTTTAAAGATGCACCTCTGTGCGCCCTGTTACTGCCCTGGAAATAAGTCACAAAACAGTTTTGATCCAATTGAAATAACTTAGATACAATAAAAAGCTCCCTGAAAGAAGCGTGAACTCATTTGGGATTCTTTATTGAGACGTTATTGAAGGGATTGATAACTGGTGATAAAAAGTGGATCACGTACGACAACAACGTCCGAAAAAGGTTGGTTAGGCTTCACAGACTGTGGCATAATAACAACTGATGATATTAAAGCAAGAAAAGTCGAAAAGAAGTGGCCGAAATTATCAATAGAAGAGGAGTCTTTCACCACAATAACACTTGACCAAACAGAATTAACCATTCGGCAAAAATTAAGAGAGTTAGGCTGGGAGGTATTAATCAATCCGCCATATAGCCCTGGTTTTGCCATTGACATCCAGAATTCCAACTGTTTCGGTCTTTTCAGAATTCTTTAGGCAGTGTCATCAAGAGAGGACTGCCAAAACAACTTGTCGCGTTTTTTTTTTGATCAGAAGTACAAAAATTTTTATAGCAACTGGATCATGACACATAATATATAATCTAAATGAAGGTAAGTATACTTTTAAAGAAATGCTTTGAGTTTTTATATATAAAACGAAGAATTTATATCCCCAACCTGTTACATATGGCCGGTTTCATTTCCTATGGACAGTTCAGGATTATATCTAGAACGAAGATTTTGTCGTATATTAATAGATTCTTAATTTGCATTTAATATCTATATCTTAATTTCCAAATCTATGCAGCTTGTTTTTTTAATTATTCCCTCAATTCTGGGATTAAATATACAAATTCAATTTATTAAGTGAGCCTACCCTCCAAGTGACGCATAATCGTAAATCTTGGCATGTCTTGTTCAACTCTCAGCTTGTGACTCCATCTACAGGATCTAGTTTACAGCTGATAACCTTCTCAACCACAATAGTTGCATATTAGGAAATTTACTTGAATGTCACTCTTTCAAATCAAACTCGTTCGTTATTTTTAAGTGATATTTAAGTATATACAGTATACTATGAATCTTATTTTTCATATTTACACGAACAACTTGCAACAGTATACAAATAAATAACAAATATAGAATCCAAGAAATACTCACGACTGGCAATGCAACTAGCACACAGCACAGAATACTTATTGCCGCTATGATATAGTCAGGGTTGCCACGCGGCGTGCGTCCCATTACAGGCAACATTACCGCGCCCACACGCAGCGACAGCGATATAGCGAACAGCGTGGGTAACAGAGACAGCAATACTTCCAACGTCAGGTGTTGCCAACCTAAAACAAATTTATTTGTCAATTATAATAAAAGAAATATTTTAAACGCATTTTTTATAGTTGTATGACTATTACTTGTTCTTAACCACGGCAGATGCATTTTATTGGTTGATATTAAATCAGCCAATCCGTTGCACAGACAGATGAAAATGTCAAGTAGTAGTTTTAGTAGTAGGTTTTATGTTAATTAGTAAAAATATGTCTAATTTGGAGAAATAAATGTATATAACAGAGAAAGAATTCAGACTTAAAAAGTACTGATGCCATTTTTCATAAAATAAATAAAAATGTGAAGTTTGAAAGTTGACATTTATCGCCATATCTCATTGACGTACCAATATACAACCAGACTCACAATCACGCTTAAAAATTGGGTGAAGCAAAACTTTGCCTACCCGTCTATTAGGCAGAATTTTCGCTCAGTTGTGCTTCCACCGCGCAATGACAGTGTTCAGTTTCACTGGACACTTTGTCATTGCGTCCAAAACTGTCCAAATAACAGCATTAAACTTAAAAATTATGTCGTACTTCAGGCAAGTGCCCCTTTAAATTAACAAAATTATATAAATAACTTGACATTTTTAATCATATTGCTATTATTTCAATTGCAAAAACAAAATGTTCTAGCCTCGTGTTCGCGTCCGTTCAAATGAGCGTATACTGAACTGCTACACTGCGTATTTATATAATATGCTATACTGCGTATTTGAACATTACTGGAACGAAATAAGGTATTAATTTGAATGAATATTTTAGTATTATCTGTATAAGTTAATGTTTACGTATATACAACGCCGATCGAACAATTTTTGACGACCTTTTAATATGCGATTCTAGTAGTTTATTGTACGTCAATGCCAAATTTACATCAATTCTGCTCTGAATAACGGCGTCGCTTGTCAAATATTTGAATAACCTAGACTGTATGCACTTTTTAAAGAATAATTTCTTGCACAAAATAAATTTATTTCTCATAAAAACAAAATTTATTAAGAAAAAAACTATGGAAAAAATTTGACGCAGCGAACAGCTGACCTGCACTCCGTTAAGCGATATGTAATAGTAATACACAAACACGACAAAACGACGTATAAGGTAGCGTACCAATGGGTTTTACCAGTGGGCTTTCTTTGTACGGTGGTACAGTTACGGGCCTGCCTGGGGCCTATCCTGCAGGGTGTTCAGAAGAGTGTAGCCTGCATGATGATTAGCAGTATGTAGCCCTGCAGGCTGAAATCTATTGAACGTCTTGCGGTCTGTCACCAGCTCTTCGTCCTGCTTCTGTGAAAGCTACCCGTCGCGTTGCACTCTACCATACAGGGAAGTGCCGGAGCGCCCAGGTGAACAAAATTGGGAGCTGACCACCAGTACTAACAATTCTTATATGAAGAACCTTTTACGTGTGGGGTCTCTTTTACTTTGACCGACCAACACTTACGTAGTGGAACCTATGTACCAAGTGGCGCCCCACGTTGGGCGTTGGGCACACCAGCGTCTTTTTCTGCCGCATTATTGTTTCAGTTTGAAGGACGACCGAGTGAGACTTAACAATTTATTTCTCTAAGTGACGAGCGCAATCGGCCGCAGCCACTTAGAAATTTGGGTTTTTCCATAATACTAAGCGCCACTGCAATGTAATAGGCAAAGACTAATAGGTAAATGTTTGCTGGTCTCGTTTCTAACTTTCTCTCATAAAAAACCACGACAAGGCACCGATTATATAGCGCTGCGTGCGTCACCCTGATACATATATGGAATATAGTAAACAATAATGCACTCACCACTCATCCTGACATATCTCACAAGAGTGATTGAGACGAGAGATCCGACGCTCATGCAGAGCAGGATAGTGCTAAAGATATAGCGCGCGTGCGAGAGAGACGGCGATACAAGCATCAGCAACAGCAACACGGTGAGTAGCACGCGAGTGGCGGTATGGGCTTGTATGCAGCGGATACTGCGATTCAATCCTGTCTGCAATAAAACTTTTTATATAAGTGGTCAAACGAACATACGAACACGATTTTAAATGTCAGTAAAAGGAACCACCACTTAGGAAACAATTACGCCCTGAGGGAGAAGAAACTGCGCATTAAATTCTCCCAGAATATTTTTTTCAATATATAAAAATTGCGCAATAAATTCTCCCGGTATATTTTTTTCTAAATGTGAGTCGTTCGACTGTCCAGAGGACTTGGCATCGATATCAAGAGACTGGTTCCGTCAGTAGAATGCCTGGGTCTGGAAGATAACCACGCACAGAAGCTCGAGATGACTGCTTCCCGGTGAACCAGGCATTGAAAAATCGCAAATCTTCTTATGTCGATCTGAAAAAGACTCTAGAGGAAGTGAGAGGTGTGCAAACCAGTTTATGAACTGTCAGGAGGAGGCTTCTCACTGCCAATATAGTCGCTGTCTAGCCCGAGGTCCTAAATTACTCCGCGGCACCGAGTTGGCAGATTTAGCTTCGCTCGAAATTGTGCGACGTGTACTCAAGATGGTACATATGTACATAATAATATAAAATACCATATATTATAACTAACACGATGATTTATACTACATCAGTATAGCTTCTCTTTTTATTAATCATTCGTTACTGCTTGTTTTCGAAATTTTCTTTCCGCACGCGCATAACGTATGGAAGCAGTACGGTTTATAAAATCTCATGTCTTACTGGCCCCTTGGGTTTATACAGAATAACGATGAGTACTTATAAAAAAAACTATGTTTTATGCGTGTATTGCTTCCCAGGTAAATATAATATTGATATTGTAACTTTCCAAGACTATTCGTGTACACTGCCTTGATTTTATTTGAATTGAGCTAAGTAGTCCATCCTTTTAAATAAAACTAAACCTAAGAAAAAATATTGGCCTATTATTATTTAAGCTTACGACGTACTTTGTCGGTAATATACTTACTTCATCAACCCTGATTACATCATTTCTAATTTTCACTAACTTATGGATATGTTTATTCATTTTAGGTATTTTGACAAAAGTCAAATCTATGGTTACAGAGTTCCTATTACTTAAATTTTTTATCTGTTACTTTTTGCAATTTAAGAAAAAGTACTGAGACTGTCAAAAACGTTTTAAGAATATGAGATTAGCGTAATTGTATTAAGTTCGAAATTGATGTAAATAAATTTGTAGCTATGTCTTCTCGTGATTGTGAATTAAGGCCTATCATAAAGCCGGAATTAAGTATGTATTACATAATATTTAATAGATAAATGTGTGAGTTTGGCGACATCGGGATCCATAGTAAAATGACATGATGCCACTTCTACTAGTTTTTTCTGTTCTGTGACGATAACGGTCGCGCTCACCATTCTGGCGATGTGGAAGCGTATATTCAAGAGGTAGGGATTCGTCGTATGGATTTGCCAGTTTGGAGTCCCGACCTCATTTGGGATGTTCTAAAACGTCGACTAAGATCGGTCGTGCTTGCGACTAAGCCCGCTCCGCTAAACATCAGAGAGCTAAGGAATGTAATTGCTGCGCAGTCCTGCGCAATCCACAAGAAACAATTAAGAGTAGCATCGATAGCATGCCCGGACGAATACCAGCCGGCATTTTAGCACGAGGGGTCCTCGGTATTAAACTTTTACTTTTTATTTTTATGTTAGAAAAAACTTACGTTTTTAGCCTGCTTTTTTATTTAAGGAACAGATACGCAAGAAACTGTTTAATCTCTGGGATCATTTTTCATTAATTCCATTGAAATGTAATGACGAAATTGTCAGAAACTAATTTTTGTTTATATATTAAATTTAAATAATCGGAAGATGCCAGTGAAACAGGTTGTTAGCCTAGGTGCCCGTTTTTTTGCAAAATAATGTATAAAAATCGTTTAGGTGTACATAGAAGGGAACATTCGTTTTTCGACTGTAAAACAATAGGACAATTTTTGATGAAATATTATATCAAGTAAACTCAGTGATTGTTTCTGTTTTGGTAGCGGTCGGATGTATATTAAAATAATGAGACTCAGTGTATCGTGTCCTGGTTGGTAATAGAAGTTAAAATGTTAATAACCTTCCTCGTCCGCCAAGCGTCGAACCCGTGCGCCACGCATACAGCGGTCACGAAGAAGGGGGTCCAATAAAGTGGTACCACCAGCCATGGTCTACTCAGATACCTGAAAAAGAAAATTTATTTAGATTCGTTTTGCGATTATAATCTGGGATTGCTTTTAAGGAATAAAGTGATCAACATCGCCAATGTTAATTTGCAACACCAGAGGAAGTAAGTTAAAATACGATATGGGCACCTTGATAACAGTTCGTATTAAGCCTTAGAGGCGGGAAACGCACCCATGATTCCCTACATTGTAGCAATAACAATGGGCGGGAAATATTTACCACCAGGTGATTTTTTGTCGTATAGGTATGTATATAAATAGCACAGATAATTCAATCTAAGGATGATTGATAAAATGGCAGTGACACTGCATAACCGGCCCCACCCCTTTACGTTTCTCAGTCCGCCACCGAGTCACAGTGATAACATTGTCCGGGTTAATAATGTCGTATTGTTCTGTTTCATGAAAGATGGCATTACATTTCACGGGTAAATCATTATACCATCATTACCTAATCATTGAAATAATTAATTATCCAAAAATAGAATATAAAAAGCAACGCGAGCTTGATGTATTTTTCACATCCCTTTCCTTCGTAGATAAATTCACATAACATTAACTCGCTCTGTCATTAGCACGAGTACACTAGTGATGAGACACAACCTGGGGTAAAGGGTGGAAACCACGTCATGACGGCCGCCTTAGAAATGATATGCCGGTCTTCGCTTGGAACTCCTGCGAGGCGCACAATAAAAATGGTATTGACAAAATTACCTAAATATAAGTTTCAGTATGTGTTACAATTACTTTGTGCCAGGGCTTTGTTGTGTGAATTAATACAACAATTTGGAGAGAATACCAAGCAATAGCAAGCACTATAGTTTTATATAGGCATAAATAGAATACGTCACCGCCACCTATATAACCATTTTTCTTATTCATAATAAGGCCAAGCAAGGCAGTACGATACGAGCCATTGGTTTATACAAGTATACTTCTAAATATCCTGCGCGCACGTAGCTATACGAGGGCTGCACTAAAAGTATCGGGAATCAAGGAAGTGAGACAACATTACTAGTTAAAAATGTATTTATTGCTTTTCGAAGTATTCTCCGCGTAATTTGACACATTTTTCCATACGATGGAACCAATCATTGAAGCAACCATTCCATTCGGAAGTTGGGGTCTCCAAAATGGCCGTTTTGTAGGCGTCCACAGCTTCTTCAGGTGATGAAAATCTCTGACCACGCAATTTATTATTTATTTTAGGGAAAGTATGGAAATCATTACGGCTTAGGTCGGGGCTGTACGGCGGCTGGTCTAATAATTCTATGTTTTCTTGCTCTAAAAACTCTTTTGTTCTGTGCGCGGTGTGAGAACTCGCATTGTCGTGATGGAGGATGATGCGGCTGTTGCAGTTCTCTTTATGGAGTTCAGAAACGACCTGTGGCAAATAAATGCTAGCATACCATTCATTAACCGTTCTTTGTCCCTCAAGAGGAACAGTCGCAACATGGCCGGTTTTGGAGACAAACGTGGCCACAATTTTTTTATAACACTCCGTTAACGAACAATTTTTGTTGGCTTTAACTCATTTTCGAACACCCAAACTCGTGACTGGTTTTTTGTTTAGGGTTCGTACGCGTATATCCAGGATTCGTACCTGATACGATGTTGTATACAGCATTTGAGGATCCTGCATGGAATCTTTCGAGAGTTCTGACGCACCAAGTAACGCGAGCCGCTTTTTGCTCTTCACAGAGCTCATCGGGAAAACAACTTTTTTACACCTAATTGTTCATGCAAGATTATTTGTATTTGACTCATGCCAATGTCTAAAGTTGCCTGAATTTCGCGGTATGTCACATGTCGATCTTCCTCAATCAGCTACGCACAGCATCAACGTTTTCTTTGGTGACTGCAGTTTTTGGACGACCTTGACGGGGATCATCACTGAGCTTGACACGTCCACGTTGAAATTCAGCAAACCAGCGATAAATTGTGGTTTTGGATGGGGCTTCATCACCAAATGCAGAAATCATCCGGTCAACACACTGTTGTTGTGTTAAACCACTTAATAATAATAAATCATTTCTCTACAATTTTCTCGAGTCAATTCCATTTTCTAAACGACTAAACAAGTTTGAAAAGACCTTGTGACAAGACCGAGAAACTTTTTTTAAATAAACAAATGGTATTCGATTTTTAAAACCATGGAGTATTCAATTAAAATGATTTTAATATGACAGGAACAGTGGAAATATTCCATTCCCGATACTTTTAATGCAGCCCTCGTACCAATAATAAGTTAAATTTAAAATAAATAAGGTAATTTCAACCCGTTCATTCGGGGTGATAGGTAAATCTCAATTGTCTCGTTTCCTAGTTACCCGGCAGTTAAACGAACTCGGTCATTACTTTGTTAGCGTGGAGAGTTGGTCGATCGCATCACTATTATGATTCGATGCCATTATTTCCATAAAGAAAGGCGACAGGATGTCGGTTAGGTTAGGTTAGGTTACCTACCACAGGAATATGTAATTATATGTATCTTACGGTTTATATTGCACCGAGCGAGAGAGATATTTTTTTTTAATAAAATAAGGGACGAGACGAGCAGGACGGGTTGTTACACGCCCTACCTATTTCAATTCGGTGCCGCTCAGGATTCTTGAAGAAACCCAAAAATCCTAAGCGGCTCTACAATTGCGCTCGTCACCTTAAGACATAAGATGTCATGTCTCATTTGCCCAGTAATTTCAATAGCTACGGCGCCCATCAGACCGAAACACAGTAATGTTTACACATTAATGCTTCACGGCAGGAATAGGCGCCATTGTGATTAAAGTGAGTTAAATTATCGAGCTACTGAGACTTTAAATCGATCGGTTTTGGGTTTTATAAGAAACCTGAACGGCACTACATTGTAATGCTGAGGGTGTATCACGGACCGCAAGGAGAACATTATGGCCGTCTCATAAAAAATGTATGCAGCAGTGCATTTGGGATCTTATTGTACGTACACGGTCTTACTGTGGTTCTATTACAAAATGAACTTTTAAATGACGATTTTTAAATATTTTATATTGCCAATGCTTCAATATGGGGGCCCCATTGTAATTAGCTTAATACGCTAGTATACTGTAAGCATATGATCTCATGTGTTTGTAATAATGAAACTTTTTAGTTTCACACAGAATTAAAAAAAAATACCTTATTTGGACAGTAGTAGCCACCATGAGGGCAGTAAAGGCTGCCACAACGATGACCCCGCCGAGAACAGACAACACTCTCCCCAAAATCGACCAACCTAACTCCTGCACACTCGACCATCCTGTTATAAGAAAATAAAATTAGTTGTTGTTATAAACCTTCGATCAAATATATATAGCAGCTTTGCATATAACAACAGTGCAAGAAAATGGCTTCCGTTTACTATCTACATATTAAGATTGATATGATATGAATATCACAATATCATAGAAGTTATTTAGTAAAAGTGAACCTTGTTGCTGCCTAATAAGGTTTAGTTTCAACTAATGCGTAGTGAATATGAGACCAATAGATCCGCGATAAGCTACTAATTTTTTATGGTCCAACTCTTTTTTTTATAACAATTGACAAATTTTTATACCACCAACTAAGAATTGACTAATATTCAAACAGAAATTGGGCAGAGTAACGACCTAACTAATCAACGGTTGCAGCGGAAATGTGTCGACGCTAGGGAAACATCGCCTTTTATAAACGTCTTCACCCTGTCCACCTGTCACTGTCAACACTGTAAAACCGTTAATTTAAATTACCGACCGAGTTACATAACGAGGACAGAGAACCTTTCCGTCCGGTGCATTGCCGCTCCACGGTATTTATAGCAACAGCTGTGACGTCACGAACTCAATCGCAATAAAATAATAAAAATTAATCTGATAGATCCTGATAATATTTTTAACTTGGTTAGTGCTACCAAGAATAAATGGAAGTGAAACAAGATTATGGTTTGAATTAATAGCTAACAAGTTATTTTTAGCGTTCTGGTATAGTACCCATTATTTTAAGCATTTAATAGAAAATACAGAATAAAAATATATTTATACTGTGACTTAATAGACAATCGTCACACCCTGTTGTTATCAACCCAGTGCCGCTCAGTATCCTGTAAAAACCCACCATTCCTACGTCACTACGATCGCGCTTGTTATCTTGACACATAAGATGGCAAGTCTCAGTAGTCCAATAATATCTTTTTTTTTATGGAAAATTAGGACAAACATGCGCACGGTGTAAAGTGATCACCCCCGCCCACATTCTCCTGCAACACCAGAGGAATGAAAACCGCACTGTGGAGGACCGCTACACATCCAGATGGTGGGGATGATATCCTAACTTGGGGCATGTCGAAGGTGGCATTCGGCGGCAGGAAACAGTTGAAACAGCTCTTCGGAGCACTCCCCGTGATAAATGCGGTAAAACACACACAATGAAGCGACGTCTCTATGCAACGCCAAGTGATCCAGCCGTACAATCTTCAAACAAAAACACATGGCGGCAAAAAATGATAGTATGTATTAATATCATGTACTTACGGAACCCAACGAGCCACAGATAATATAGAGCCGTAAGCAAAGACAACAGACAAACTGATACGTCCACCAACGTTGCGGTAGACATGGAGTAGGTTATCATGAACAGATTCAGTACGTCATAATACACGGCAGAGTCTGGCTCCGTCTGAAATCATTTATCATCGATTAAATTTGTTTTTTTTTGTAAATCGAATCACGTGTTACCACTTAGATAATTTATGCATATAGATGGAGTGTGACAGCAACCAATTCATTCATTTCAGCAACATTCGAGACCAATATAAGAAAATATGGAATGAGTACTTTGATGAAAGATTACAAACCGAAGCTACTTGGCTTAAAACAATACAACCAAGTATTGCTACTCATATTTGGTTCGTAAATTTTAATATGACCAGGTATGACATCGTTACAGCTTTGAGACTTCGATCCGAACATATTCCACTCAATAACCGCGTGGAATATGTTCGGATCGAGGCTGAAAGAATAAAATATTCTCTGAGATTCCAAATGAAGATATATGAAATAGGAGCATGTAATATTATATTGGCTTTCCCCCTTTCGCAGCAAGCTAAAAGTATATATAAGTTAGGTTTAGATAGGCGATAATATAAAATGTGTTTTTTTTTATAAATTTACCATTATGAGGGTGGCATGTTCACTCTGTGATCAACCCTCTATAAATAAATAAAGATTAAAAAAAAAACACTATATAAATAAAATACAATAATTGCTGTTCGTGAGCCTCGGCTCAAAAAAAGGCTTAACCGATTGGAAGTATTTTTGTTTTGTTCAATCAAGACAAGGGCGGTTTAAAACAAAATAAGTAAAGCACAACAATATGTTATGTTTTTAAAGTGATAACCCTCACTTCTAGGATAATACACAAATAAAATTTGAAAAACAAA
>CATIXQ010000002.1:6646187-6673890 GCA_949711755.1 Leptidea juvernica | reverse complement strand
TCCGGCGTTCCGTGCCGATGCTCTAACCAACTGAGCTAACCGTTCGAATCCCGCATCGTTCATAAAATTTTGTTTTTCAAATTTTATTTGTAAGTAAAGCTCATAAAAACCATTGACATTATAATTGACAATATATAGCGTATACGCGACGTAACAGCCTGATAATGCGTGACCCGTCAATATAATTTGTCAGTATTTTTGTTTCAGTGGTTTGATATTCAAAATACTAAGGAACTAATGCCAAGCGTGGCTGTCTCCTTACGACTTGTCAATCAAAATTGGTTATAGTACAATAGATTTTTTTTATGGAGGACAAACGAGCGTACGGGGTCACCTGGTGTTAAGTGATCACCGCCGCCCACATTCTCTTGCAACACCAGAGGAATCACAGAAGCTTTGCCGGCCTTTTAAAAAGGTCTACGCGCTTTTTTTTAAGGCACCCATGTCGTATCGCCCCGGAAAGACTGTACAAGGAAGCTCATTTCACAGCTTTTTAGTACTTGGAAGAAGACTCCTTGAAAACCGCACTGTGGAGGACAGACACATATCCAGATGGTGGGGATGATATCCTAACTTGTGCGTGTCGTGAAATCGCTTACCTTTATTGTTGTACATCTATTAGAGATATTTGTTCTATCTATATATTGTTCTTTCAATTTTTATCGTCAAATTCAAAGTAACCAAACCCCTCATATCAACTCTCTCAGCTCAGTTTTGTTTTGTTTTTTCATATGGTTGCTTACTTTTATTTTAAAATTAGTTGCATGTTTAACTTTGTCCATGTTCAATAAAAACCTGTCGAAAAGTACTTACGCACCGCAGAATAGTAAATCTGATCCATTTAGACCAACAATATATTAACAATTGGAGGGTCCCTAGCTACTACATAATCGGTACTGGCTAGGAGCCGATCCAATTCCTAGCCAACAGATATGTTTGAAGCGTTTAAGCAAAAAGCAATCATATATCGTGAACTTATAATGTCAACAATAATCGTTATCAAGCAGTCATGGAATTTTAACATTCAATATAACAATATTGGCTATATAGCACACAATTTACCTTACTGCTAAACCGCTCATCATCAGCTATGTTCAGAATGAGCGTGATCAGATCATTACCGGCGTTCTGCATCACCCCGGGCTTGATATATTCTGTTTTGTCATTACGGGTGTGGTACACGTGACCCCACTTTATGAACACCATGTCTATTCCTGCAGAAATTACACGTTTACATTTTTTTTTATTATTTATAGAGTAGTTTAAGTAAACGTGTTATTTATTACCTAGTAATGTGCAGTTTCATACACTATTTTATCTACTCTCACGATTGGATTAATACTTTTAAATTATTAGACATTTACAAGAAATAAAACTTTCTACGTAAATCATTACCATAAATATTACATCAGTGGCGCCAAAACCGCGCATACACTAAAGGTACGGACAGACGAGATACTGTCGAGATCTTCGCTTCGCATCTCTGCCAACAATGGATTACTTGCTCCCAGTGATTCTCTTCTGTTTATCCAATTACGAACCCAAATTCTCCTTTTTTTTGTTTCTTTCATTTTCACCAAAATGTTCTTACACAATTCCGTTGCAAGCAATATGATTATTTTATTGAGTTCTGTATGGATATCACTGTCACTATATCTTTGTACATCCATTTTGTCCAAAAGCCTGATGCCAAATAGCAGCACGTCTGTCTGTCCGGTACGTTTGATTTGAGCATGCTTATTTATGAGTATGCTTAAGCAAGCATGCTTATTGCTGGCAAATGTGAACGGTTGCATGGACATGCTAACTTTAAGCATACTTAAAAGCACGCTTTTTTGACCACGTCTGACCGTACCTTAAAGCGAACGCTGTCACGAATAATTCATTATTATTATTATTATATTTATTTCGAATATTAGCAACACGGTCGTCAGCTGTCATCTAGGTGTACACAAGAAAAACCCGAAGGGACTTTAGGCTTAAGAGAAAACAATTTCGTTATGTAGACCATAATTTTTCAATGTATTCACAGATTATTAAGTATTGCAATCAAACTCTTTTTATAATGCTATTGAAGTTTTCAAACATTTAAATTTACTATTACTTAATTTTTTTAATAAGAATATGGTGATTGACTATATCAAACGCCTTGGAGAAGTCTCTATAAATAACACCGACTTGTAGGTTTTTATCAACAGTATCAATTAGAGCAAACACATCATTAGAACTAGAACAACATGTAGGAAAAAAGATAAAGGTGGAATATTAATTATTTATCTATGGATATATAAATTAATAATTTCAAAAACATTCTAAACAGACTGAGAAAAGAGAATAAGAAATTCACCTTGTATTCCGCCGAATTGCTTCCATATCCTAAAATCTGTGTCGGAGGGAACGATCCCCGTACTGTAGAGAAACTGGCCAATACTCTGTGCGTTCGGTCGTCGTAACTTGGAGTAGGCTGACAGAAGTCGGGGGTCTGTGACCTGATTAAATAATTTACATTTTAAGTAACAATTAAATTATACAGTTAGTGACAGCGGGATATTCTTTCGTGATAGTAGTAACGTACAATGACTCAAAAAGAAATGGCTATTTACGCCGCGCCTTAGAAAGCTGCGGAACATTGTTATATTAAGGAATTTACAAACGGTCCAATCAGCTATGGATATTTGGAGTTTATGCCTGGACTTGGTGTCACTACGCCATCATTAAAATGGTGGTCCAGACCCATCTTATCGCGCGCATCGGATGTCATTAACTTATTAGGTTCGAGAGGTATACCTCTCTATAAACTACTATAGGACAAACACACTGCGTGTCGAGATTTCCAGTAAGTTCTTTGACAGAGACAATATCTAAAGCTGCATTAACAGCAATGAAGATGAGTAGTGCTGATGTAGGTACATCGTTAGTGGGCACCATCAACTAACACGTGAGTCTTGTGATTTGGGGTTGCGCACTTATTGAGACAAGGGTCGATACCATCTTATACTAAACATCTTGCTCGCCGGCTTAATCAAAGTACAATTAAACGTGAAAAATATAAACTTACTTGAAATAGAATGGGTTTCCCATTCATCCCACCTGCATCCAGGTTTATGACGTTAGTCACACCTTTTGCCCATGGGTGGGACAGAAAACCGTGGCTACCCTGAATAAAATAATTACCACATATAATTTTAATTTGACATGGTTTTTTATTGAAGAGGAGGACAAACAAGCGTATCGATTGCAAGCTCTTTAGTCATCCCCACCGACCACATTCTACTGCAACACCAGAGGAATAACGGGAGTGTTTCCGGCCTTAAAGGAAGGTGTACGCGCTATTTTGAAGGTATCCGTATAGTCCTGGTTACACTGCGCAAGCTCATGACACAGTTTGATTGAACGTGGCGTCCCATGAAAATGCGGTCTCTAGAATAACCCAAACATCCAGATGGTCAAAATGACATGCAATGTTGTAGTGTGCTGCGAAGGTGGAATTCGGTGGCAGGAATCACGCCACAACACTCTCAGTTATAAATGCATTAGAAGAAACGCAATGAAGCGACGTCTCTGCGCAACGCCAAGTCATATAGCGGTATACAGGGCACAGGATCCCGGCAATATGAACTTCTATGCCTTGCACGCGGTCAAATGGTTCGAGTTGATACTGGGATATTTCAGAGTGTCCCTAAGTTGACTTCCACATTAATTCTATATAATTTTCTAAACTCTATACATCGCCAATCCACTTCTTATAGAACAATAATATTAATTCAGTGTGAAATAAATCAGTTCAAATCAAACATACTTGCAGTGGATTCTCTTCCGCTCCATTAAACAGAAATATAACGTTATGTTTCAATTTGGTCCGGCGTTTGGAGAGTCGCGATAGTACTTCGACCATAGCGGCGCAAAATAAGCCGTTATCCGATGCGCCTGGAGGACAATTTATAAACATTGATATGCATCTATATGACACTTTGAAAACACAACTGGATAAACGACCGACTTTGTTAAGTTCTCTTGTAACACCAGAGGTTTTAGGTTGAGATCTCTAGAGCGTACTTAGACTTTGCTCAGTTGAGTGTTAACTTAGCATAAACTTAGATTTTGTTTTTTATAATCATTTGATAGCTGAAATTATGCTTAGCTTAAGCTTAGACAGTGCAATGCAAAAGTCAAGCTCGCGTTTTATCAAATTCAGCTAAGTTTTACGTAAGTAAAGTCTGAGCAAAGTCTAAGTACGCTCTATAGATCTCAGCCTTAGAGTAGTAACTATTGCTGGCTTAAAATATTGGGTCGAACGAATGATGACCGGCCCACAGTATATTCGAATCCAATTTGGTTTTGTCCGCAGTTCTGGCAGTCTCGCCCAGATATTTATGAATTTGATGTTAGTATTACAATCGTCAGTTAGTGTTTTACAAGTCTTCGTCATGACAAAATTATTAACCAAATGTAAAACTAAATAACATTCAGACAATCAGAAATGAATCGAGGAAAAACTAACAAGCCATTAGCTGTAGGTAGCCTCACGTGTTCGAAAATCCAGTGCCGTTCTATATCTATAACGGTGACGAATAGACAGAAATAAGCGGATATTCTGAATTTCTGAACATTACTTGCGTAAGTCAGATTTGGGTTTTGTCTGAGTTGAAACCTGAAAGAATACTAAAGTTTGCACCTCCCATTCCCATTACGACAGATGTTGCAATAGAATAGAATATGATAAGTGTTACCAAATTAGTATAATAACATGGATATATTATATAGTAGATGCAACTCACCGATGGCATACGGCACCGAGTCATAATGACAGTTGACCAGTAAGGAACTCCCCAGGGTATCGTTCTCGGTCCCACTCTCTCCAACTAGCACCGCGACGATGTTCGACAGATTGGTGTAGCTGTTGACGTACGGCGGCTTGAACTCTATCCAATAGTCACCTGGAATGCGGCTATAAACTTTTCTTTTGCAATAATACCACTACACCACAGAGACAGTCTGATTTACTGATTTTACTTTATATATGCAGTTTAAAAAAAAGGCTTTTCTGTATATCATATTAGTCAATTGAAGATTGTTCATACGATCAGGTAGACTGGGACTAGATTATGATTAATTTATAGCAACTACTTCTTACATGTAAGACTCAATTAAGGGTATTTAAACAAAGCGAAATTTGGGAGAGTTTCTTGTACCATTTCTTCTTTCTTAGAGAGCTGTTTGTTTGTAAAGTGGTGGTAAAGATTTAATTGACATCAAAATGAATTCTCAAGTAAATACTTAAAAAAAATTAATTTGGTTAATACTTCCACTTATTAAATTGATAGGATTTTAAACTTACAATTATTGAGTTATTCTATTTTTGAAACAAATAATTGACCATTCAAAAGAGATTTTATGAACTTACATGAATAAAATATTCAACTTTTACTTTCTTTTATTTAAGAAAACATATAACTAGTATTCAATGTGACAGTTCAAATTATTTAATTTAAAACTTAATGATAAAATTTAGCTAGTTCAGACTAGTTTATATCGCTTACCTAAAAAAATAAATACCTGCCTACTTATTGCTTACTAAAAAAACAACGGTATTTGCGACCTCACGACAGAAGTGAACGTGTGGAAACACGAATGACGTCATGGCTTAATGATTATCAGCGCGTTCGTTTGAGGTTTTGGTTATTATACAACGCATTTGTTTCTGATGCGTGACGTCATAGTCGGACACCGTGCCACATACGAGAATTTTTGCGCATAATCATAAAATACCGTATTTCTGTACTATACGTACATTATAGAAAAGAAATCCCAATATCTGTCAACATGTTTATGCCTCCGAACACTATTCGTAATGTGTTATAGAGAAGTGACGCAATGTCAAAGAGTCACTCACGCTGATCAAACATGAGTTGATCGTCAATTCTTTACAGATACTCTTTAACGCCTTTTCTTAAAGCTTGTACATACCCGACACAAATTGCCAATCCGTCATGACTCGTTGCACAGATTTCGACGCGATATCGTCGAGAAGATTCTTCAAGTCTACAGTTTTGTTGAGATGATATGGCGTTCCGGCCACTCTGGGCGCATCCCCTAAGATTATATCGAGGTACCTCATCCCTGACTCTTCGCTGAACGTCTCAGTATCCTAAAACATTTTAAATGAAAATCAGAAAAATAATGATAGGTACATATTAATGTCATATAATATAAATTTTACCGAAAAGTTGGACTTTCCCAACTTTTCCGAAGTGGTGGTAACTTAAGCCCAATAAGAAGAAGTGGCAAGACGCTACTTAACGTTCGTTTAAATGAATATTTAAATCTTCATAATTTTACAAATATTTTACATACAACCCATGCAAAGTGAAGCATAAAATACTCAAATGTTTAAAATTATTTAATAAGGGAAAAATAAAATATTGTCAGTAAATCTTGAAAAAACCTCAAGAGTATAGTGGATGCAACAATTGACAGACATTGTAAATAAATAACGGTATACGAACATTTTCACCATTTGAAGCATTTAAAAAACTAAAGCTTAAGCAATGTTTAAAATTTATAACTTTTTGGTTAAAGTTGTGGGAGTCTTAACTGTTGTGGCCACAGGAAATTTAAGAGTCTACGCTCAAGGAGAATTATTTCGTCTAATGAAATAAATACTAGCTATGTTACGAATTTTTTATGGAAATAAGTCAAGAACCCACGAACAGATGGCCTCTGATTTTTTTGGGTACATTCTAGAGGTATAAGGACTACAGGACATAATTATCCAAATGTTTTGAGCCTTCTTTAGTATAAATTCCGCCAATACTCTCGAGTCTCGTGCCAGAGTTTGGCGAATCAACATCTCCTGAGGATGCGTCGTGTAGAGGCGAAACACTTGTCGGATTGTTTAAAGACGACTATTGGCGGAATGAATACTAAAGAAGGCTAAAAAACTTTGGATAAGTATGGATTTCCACAAAGTAACGCCTACTTCAATAAATTTGACAGGACATCATTCAAGCGTATTTTTAAATCTTTCAGTACTGGTATTGAATTTTGTGATTTGCATTCTGACTCTAACTTGGTAATGTTAAAAGAACTGAAATAATATTAGCGCGAAAGAACCTCCCCGTAAGGAACAGGAATTGGCGAATTCTGATTAGTGATTTTTGAAGTGCCTTCCAGTACGTCACGTCACTATAATGTCACTGTCATTGTGTGCCCGCATCTCAACGGGCGAGGATTTTAACTAGGTCTTCAGACAGTAATACGTACATCCGGTGATACGTCTGCTATCTTGATAACAGCCGGCATTGCGTCTTCGTTCAGCTGCACCAGGTATCCAAGAAGTAAGTATATTGCTAGCAACACTAAGATATATGGGCTTGGCACCTGAAAAATACAACAAACTATGGAACCTTAGACTTTGAGACATATTGAAAAGATTTAACGATGTTAGCTATAACAGCATCATTTCATATGGCCTGTTACTGTGGGGTAATGCCGCAGTTATTGTCTGCATCTTTGTGCTTGGAAGACGACTGTCCGCGCCATATAGGTCATTTAGCTTTTTCTCAGCTGATAGTGAAGCCGTAGCAAATTTAGATATAGGCCGGCAACGCTCCTGTGATTCCTCTGGTGTTGCAAGAGATTGTGGGCGGTGGTGATCACTTAACAACAGGTACGCTCGTTTGTCCTCCTATTCCATAAAAAAAAATAAGCATGACGATTCAAAGTGATCCTACTGGATAAATAAATGTAGAACGGAATTGTTTATTAATTTTATTTACTTAAATCCCATCCACACCCTTTGGATATGTGGCGCTCCTATGCGGATATCAAAGAACATTCCTTCAGATGTAACCAAACTATATAATGCTAAACAAAACGTCCGGTGTTTCCAGGACGATGCGACACTGTTAGCATTTGAAATATCGTACACCTACCTCTGGTGCTGGTACCGCTACGGGTATTGCAATAGTATGGAGGAAATCACTTAGCATCCGTTTGATTATTTGTGTTGCATTGCCTCGCATCAATGACGTTCTATACATACTATAGACAATGCACGTCATACAAAATCAAAGCCCAAATATGACACACGCCACAAATGACACCATGATAAGCTTCGACTGCTATGTCTATACATTACTGCGTTTACTCAAGTTGTTTAAAATATTATTGGTCAATAGGCAGCAATGTAAACACATTTTCAGTTTAAGCTGCATATTTTGAATTTAGAATCCGATTCGGACAGTGACATGAGTGGAGTAGCAGTTGGGTATTTTTTTAAGCCCAGACGAAACAAGGGTTGCTTATTGCTTTAAGTTTTACGTTTGTCAGTCTGTCCCAAAAATCCCACCTATATTATAAAGGTGAAAGTTTGTATGATTATTTATTGTCATGTACGTATATTTTGTTACTCCTTAACTCTCTAAATGAATTTGGATCAAATAATTTATGGTCACCTATAATGAGAGAGACAAACACCCAAAATATAATATTTTTATTTACATAAAATAATTCAGGAAACTGACATAAAATAATTCAGGAAACTGGTTATTAAAATGTTAAGTTCCCTGAAATTAATTTAATTTATTAAATTTTGTCTTTGAAACATAGACATCTTTTCCAGGGTATCTTTTTGGCAATAGTTCGCTTAATTAATATATATAATAATATATATATAATATATATATATAATTAATGTTCGCTTCCACTTCTTCTTCGTAATCCGACGAAGAAGAAGTGGAAGCGAACTGAATTAATAATTATTCTTCATTAGATGACTGAAAGCAAGTATTGGTCTCTTAAACCATTTAATAGTAAATTAGCAATTACTTCTAATGAAAGAATTAGTTAAAATATAACATAAATATGTCAAATTTAAATTATTACCTATATGTAATATTCTTTTATTCCTCAAATAATACCTATTAACTGAATATTCCATTTATTCTCTTTTATTATTATCTTTATTTTATTTTATATTATAAATTATTATATTTACTTTAATTTTTATAAAATAAAAAAATAATAAAAAAAAATACTTAAATTGAAAATGATAAATAATTTATTTTCTATTTTTGATCCTTCAACTAATTTATTTAACTTATCATTTAATTGAATTAGAACTTTTTTAGGATTATTATTTATCCCTTAATCATTTTGATTAATTCCTAATCGACATTTCTTTATATGAAAATTTATTATTATTAAATTAAATAATGAATTTAAAATTTTATTTAACCAAAATAATAATAATAAAGGATCTGCTTTTATTTTTATTTAATTATTTTCATATACCTTATTTAATAATTTTTTAGGTTTATTTCCTTATATTTTTACAAGTACAAGCCATTTATCTATAACTTTATCTATTTCTCTTTCTATATGAATTTCATTCATATTGTTTGGATGAATTAATAATTCTCAACATATATTTATTCATATAATTCCTCAAGGAACCCCAACTATATTAATACCATTTATAGTATTAATTGAAACTATTAGAAATATCATTCGACCAGGAACATTAGCTATTCGATTAACAGCTAATATAATTGCCGGTCATTTATTACTTACTCTATTAAGTAATACAAGTAACATTTTAAATTTTTATTTATTATTTTTATTAATTTTAATTCAAATTATTCTTTTAACTTTAGAAAGAGCAGTAGCAGTAATTCAATCTTATGTAATTTCTATTTTAAAAACATTATATTCTAGAGAAACTAATTAATGTCAAATAATTTACATAATCATCCTTACCATTTAGTTGATTATAGTCTTTGACCTTTAACAGGAGCTATCGGAACTTTAACTTTAGTCACAGGACTAGTAAAATGATTTCATAATTTTAATTTAAATTTAATTTTACGAGGATATTTTATTATTATCTTAACTATATTTCAATGATGACGTGATATTTCACGAGAAGGAACATTTCAAGGTAAACATACTATTTTAGTATCTAAAGGTTTATGATGAGGTATAATTTTATTTATTATTTCTGATTTTTTTTTATTTTTTTTTTGAGCATTTTTCCATATTCATATTGAAGGATTGGCGAATAGGCTTAGTTCTGCAGCATATGCGGTTAAGAAAATTAGACGGTTAACTGACATAGATACGGCGAAATTAGTATACTTTAGTTATTTTCATAGTATTATGTCCTTTGGTATATTGTTATGGGGCAGTGCGGCCGATATTAATACTATCTTTGTGCTGCAGAAGAGGGCTATTCTCGCGATTTATAACCTAGGTCCAATCCATTTCTAAAGAATCATAAGAGAAAAATTTAAAGAAATAAACATTTTGACTGTTGCTTCTCAATACATTTTTGATAATGTTCTGTATGTTCATAAGCACATTGAGGAATTTTCTAGAAACTGTGATATTCATAATGTTAACACGAGGAACAAACATAAACTTGTTATGCTTACTACTCGGTTGGGTCGAGTTAGTAAGTCTTTTGTTGGGCGATGTATATGCTTCTACAATATGATCCCAGAAAATGTAAAAAAAAAAAGTGTTACGAAATTTAAAAGAATTGTCAAAAAACGTTTGTGTGGGAAAGGTTATTATAGCATAAACGATTTTCTTAATGACACCACGGACTGGGAAAAAAAGCCCGCTGAGTTTCTATCGCCCATTCTTCTCAGGTCTGAGGCAGTCTCTTTCGAATGGGTGGTAGTTTTTGACGTTCAATAAGTGATTTTAAATCCTATTTTGAATAAAAAAATATTTAAATTTGAATTTGAAGGCTTCTTTGCACAGTGGGTATATTATTCACAGACGAGTATTAAAAAAAAGGACTCCGCGCCGTGATATTAGCAAGTGAAGCACCGTTATGCTAGTGTGTGTGCGGTAACGGGAGATACTAGGTTCACAAGTTTTTCTCCCTTAAATAATCATATATGGCCACTTATAAAGTATCGTTTTTACACTTTTTCACAACGCACGACGGCATTTTTAAAATATTTTATTGAGACGCAAACTGATCTGTCACAGACGATTACAATTCTAATAACATATTAATCGGCTTGTTTTGGTGCTACACTGTTATGAAAGGTGACATGGAGTCCTTATTTTTTTACTAGTCCGTGATATTATTGTGTTTTGTTTTAGTAGCCGTAGTAGTGAAACTACTGGGCTACTGAGAATTAACCATCTTTTAAGTCTCAAAGGGAAGAGCGCAATTGCGATGTCTCTCAAAATTTTGAGATGAATCAGAATCATGAACGATTAATTACCACCACTACGGGAAAATTAAGCATAAAACGAAAGACTGATATTATTTTGAAATATTTAAATTCATTTCAAATATTTAAACAAAACTTCTATTTATATTATGTTAAAAACCTCCAGTTTCCATTTATTTAAGTTAGTTTTTGAAAATCAAATCTAAGTAAATTGATCAATAACATCTAAATAAATAAAGGTTATAATGTGTCTCAACATGTAAATTAACTTTAAACCAAACCAGAGTTCCCGACGGCCGCCAACGGTCCAGTCATTCCTTTGCTAGGCATTGCAAGATTACTGCAATAATCTAATAAAAAATACAGTCTAAAATTGTCATCAGGTGATCCGTACGATCTGTCTTCCTTTTCTATTGAAAAGAAAGAAAAAAATGCATTATGTAAGGCAAAAATAAGCTCCTGGTTTAACTTCATAGCTACACCAGTTTTTATCGAAATTGTTAACTATAACGACATCTGATGCTTAAAACAACGTGGAAACCTCAATAAATAATTGATAAACTTTCGCGCAACAGCAAGCAGTAAATTAGTAAAGTTACATAGAAATCGGGTGGACGGTATGGCAACGAAACAAATAGGCGAACAGACACAAATGTTATTAATTATATAATAACAGGTACGTTAGCTGGCATTTGTATGTGTTATCAGGGCGGGGACTTGATTTAGTCTGAAGTTTATCCAATTTTTATACTTATTATATATATTTTGAGAGGAGAACAACTACCTTAAAGACCAGTACAGGTCGGTCATTCTGCATTAGGTGTTTCGGTTATGTAGAGAAGAAACTATATCGGCTGCACAAATCTAAAGCTACCGTGTATGGAATTATTGAAAACAGGGTTTGGTGCGATGGTAAGAAGTTATTATCGTTAGGACGATAGCATATTAAGGTTTGTATCGCTGCCTACCCCTCTGAGAGGCAGGTATTATTGTCTAAATGTATGTACCCTTCCCTTCTGGGATGTATCTTCTTTCTATGGTCGAAAAATTCGTTTAATCTCGTAAAGAGATTCGCTACAGCGCGAGCGTTTAATTTTTAATCCTCGCGCACACTACAGCCACACCAGACAGCAGCGAGCTGCATTGCAAACTTGCGCCAAAGCAAATAGGAGTCAGAGATAGATAGTTCTGCCTAAGAGTTGAATTTATTCAATCTGCTGTACCACAACGATGTATATACATACATGTATAAAGTTATAACAAAAGGGAATCGCAGTATATGGGTTCACGGATTTGCAAGAAAAGAAAGGCGTTTACATTACATTTCTCACTCTGTTCAAAGGCTAACTAGATGATAAAAAAGATATTTCAATACTCTTTTTAGAACGACTAACGAAAATTACCTTGAGCTTCTTGGATATTTTAGTTACCAAGTATCAGACATCAGAGTATCACATTTCGTGAACCAAAAAAGCCCTTAGCACTTTATTTAACGACTTCCAAAGCACACTGAAGCGGGCTATATCTCAAAAATACGCCCGCCTGTAGTGTGACCAACTACGGTGAGCGAACGCGGAGTAGGTACTGAACGCTCACTATGGATTTATATAATACCTATTTTCAAAGTATTCGTTTTTATTTTTAGGCGTCTTTGGGTTACAATATTGTTGCATAAAATATGCAAGTGATATAGCAAGATTCGATTGATATCGACTCGGTACGCTGCGGCCCACCATAATGTACACGAGCCTTTATAGTGTGAATAACTAATTCTTAAAAATACCTACTTATAGTACACTCCAGAACCATCTGGTCGCATCGTCCTGTGAGCCTTGGACCGATAGCCTGGTTAAAGTCGCAGAAAGCCCATAAGAGCGCAAGACACAAGATTGACTGTTAAAGTGAACTTTAGTCGAAGCCAATGTCCAACTACACTCAAATGTTATACAAGACAGCATGCAGCGGTGATTCAGTCATGGCAGCAGATAGTAGACTATCGGCTTACGTGATTTACAAACTATTTACCACACAGAGAAATCAATCGGCTCATAATAGAAACCTTACGTGTTGCGTCAAAAGTGGACTAAATCTACGCCATTACGCGTCAATTTATTTCGCATCAAACAAACGCTGTCACTAATTTAGATTATAACACAGTCGAATTATTTGTTAAGAAGCAAGCACAAAGCAATCCACAAATAATTCTTACAGATCAGAAACGTTACAAAACATTAGCCCTATGACGTCACAATTATGGGCGTTGGTTGGATTTACTTACAGATTTGACCGATTCGTACAAATGCGTTCCTTTCCACATTACTGTCTCTAATACCTAGAATAAAAAGAACAATAGGACCAGTGAAAAACATTATGAAAACAGTTGACGTAAAGCCATCCGTGCAGCTACCCGCTAAGCGCTTAAATTTTATTACTTATGTAATTAAATAATGATTTGTTACCTAGGCGTTTCAAATTATACTTATTACAACGTTTTTGAGCTCGAAGAGCATAATTCGCGCTTCTTTTTTTAAACTTTCCGAGCTCAAAAAGATAGCTGTTCTAGTCAAGCAGAAGTCTGATGAAATTTTAACAAAACACTATTTTTTGAAATTACAAACTGCAATAACTTTTGAATGGATAAACCGTTTTACAGGCGGTTGGCGGCATTCGACGAAGGTTTAAAGCCTCATAATGCCTGAGAAGAAATAAAGATATACATACCATCCATACAAGAAATAAAAATAAAATCGCTATTCCAAAAACGTGACTTAGTAAAATACAAAATTCGTTTGTTTATCTCAGTGTGCAGTTCTTTAATAAAATTCCAAATAATATCACGTCTAACACCTTCTAAATTCAAAAAAGTTATAATGAATCGCCTTGTTCAAAAAGCCTACTATACGATTAAAGAATATATACTAAGAGGATAAACAAGTATCCATGGAAATAGATGCTCCTGATCCACCTTATAATAATTCTACATATTAAGGCCACTATCCCAAGAAATCGCCAATAAAATAGCACTTAATTGAAACCATTTTTGAACGGTTTATATAAAGCTTTTATTTTTACAAAAAATATTTATATGAACTGTAGTTCATATAAATATGAAATGAAAATTCATTTTGTCTTTACAATCCTATTTTTAATAGACACTGCGAAAAATATCACCAAAATACACCTAACTTTTACAGTTGGAGCCATGTTAATCATTCAATGTAGATACAAATTGTACGAAAAATTATTAACTGTTTACCAATACTATATAACATGACCACGGACTAGTAAAAAAATAAGGACTCCGTGTCACCTTACATAACAGTGTTGCACCAAAACAAGCCGATTAACGTGTAAATACATAGCCCCACGCACACACTTACACTACCACAGGCTGATAGGCGGCCATTATGAGATTCATAGTCGGTGACAGATCAGTTTGCGTCTCAATATTTTTTTTTAAATGCCGTCGTGCGTTAAGACCAAGTAAAAACGATACTATATAAGTATTTGTGGCCATATATGATTTTTTTAAAAGAGAAAAAATTGTGTAACTCGTATCCCCCGTAACCGCACACACACTAGCATAACGGTGCTTCACTTGCTAATATCACGGCGCGGAGTCCTTCTTTTTTTACTCGTACGGTCGTGAGCTATGACGTGAGAGATGACATGGTTTCGTTATTTTTGTAAAGAAATTTGTTTTATGTTTGTAATAAATTAAAAATGCTTCTTATTCTGAATTAAAACTATGGCGAACCCCTATACGGTAGAGGTAACATAGCTCCGCACAATTCCTCAAGGGGGTTGGCTCAGTCCCCAGCCTTAAGGTTGTATAATATTATTAATGTAACACGAATATAATATTATATTCTTTTGGTTTATATAAGATCCACTGTAATTGCATTCTTCTCGTCTCCTTCGTAAGCAGGTGCTGCTTGTGGTGCCAGATCGACCTGATATAGTTAATAAATCATTGTATTTATTGAATGCAATTTCTAATTGTGACAGTAATCACGACCATCATGTTCACGAAGCATCCACACAAGCAAGGAATTCAAGCTCTTAAGGTTGATGCATCCAATATACGATAATTTATATTATTTAAACACGATTCATATATTTTACGCAGCACCTTATAAACTAATTTGTTGTGTATATTACAGCCATTGTAAAATACTCTTTTAATTGAAAAGAGTGGCCGTTGAGTTTCTTGTATGTTCTTCTCATGAGCTCAACTTTTTACGAATATAGATAGATTCAGTAATTTAATAGAAATATTTGTTTTCGATTCAAAAGCGCTTAGTTTAAGCCTAAATGAATTAAGTTTATTTGTCTTTGACTTTGCATTGATCGAACTAAGAATTTCAGAGTAATTCTGAAAAAAACACTTTTTTCGGTTTTCTTTCGTCCACAGTACCGAATGCACTACTGAAACCAGTGTAAAAAGCATCATTTTCCCCACCGTTATTACACTGTTAGATGACAGACGAGTAAAAAAGAAGGACTCCGCGCTGTGATATTAGCAAGTGAAGCACCGTTATGCTAGTGTGTGTGCGGTTACGGGGGATACTAGTTACATAGTTTTTTCTCCCTTAAATAATCATATATGGCCACAAATACTTATATAGTACCGTTTTTACACTTTTTCACAACGCACGACGGCATTTTTAAAATATTTTATTGAGACGCAAACTGACGATGACAATTCTCATAATGGCCGCCTATCGGCCTGTAGTAGTGTGTGTGCGTGGGGCTATACTTTATAATATATATTTACACGTTAATCGGCTTGTTTTAGTGTTATGTAAGGTGACACGGAGTCCTTCTTTTTTACTAGTCCGTGTGTTAAATATGTAATTTGAAAACAAAAATAAGTTCGTATATGATGATTGCTGATATTCTGAGATGCCATTATGACACTCTGTTCATATTACTGTCAATGAAATAATAGGTAGGTTAAAAAATATTTGATAAACAATTTCGTATTGACGACGATATTTTTATATATTATATAAGACTAATTTAATATCCAAAGTGTACATCATATAGTCTCTGCATAAGTCAAAGTCAAAAAATCTTTATTCACTGTAAAACTTTATAAGTTATTTAGTGTAAGTCAGGATGAAGTACAAAAGTTACAATAGCATTCAAATGAGTATAACAATATTCATTAACAAAATTCAGAACATTAATTCCAACTATCTTTATCATTCAAATAATCTTTCATATTATAATAGGCCTTAGATGTTAATTTATTTTTTATGACACATTTAAATTTTTTTGCGAGTTTATGTTTGTTTCGAGTATTGGCATTGTGTACATCACTATTCTTTTTAAATTGGCTAATATTTTTTTGAGCGTATAGGAGGTTCTCGTATATGTACTGTCATAATATTTATTTCACTAAACTTTTCTCTCAATAAATCCCTTGAACGCATTTTATAGACTTACATATTAGTGTTGTCATCTAATATTTGAAAATTATTATGCGATAATTTGTCATCTAGTTACACAGTATCAGTAAAGGATTTCAATTTAGACTATGACTATGGGTATGTTCCGATATGCACTGCGACCACTGTACAGTGTGACGTCAATTTAGTATACTGTGAAGCCGTTCCTTTATAGCCAGTTATATTGCTAACTACTTAAAACGGAACGCAATCTCGTATACTGTCAGCCGCATTTTTTTACGCAGCATTCAAATGAGTGTATTAAAGTTTTCTAGTTCATTAAAAAAAACTGTTGTTGGAGTACTGTCAAATTAAACATATTTGGGATTAAACTGTAGAAATTGCTTATAAAACGTTAGGCACTCTAGTGGTTTTGACTGATCACGTGACCTCGAAAACGCCAGTGCTCACAGTAGAATATGGCGGCGATTTATGACGTCATATATTTCCCTAGGGTACTGCGGCAGTATACTGGCAGTCCATAACGGAACGAATTTTTCTACAGTGATAGCACTGTGCAGTGCTCGCAGTGCATATCGGAACATACCCGTCCTGCTAAAAGACGCGCGCGCGACCGCTCACACACGATGCGCGTCGAGTACTTTTTGTATGAAATAACATAGCCGTCCATATCTAACAGTAAATGAATTAATGAAATAATTTAATATACTAATCTTCTTCTTCTTCATGGAGTTAAAAATGCCAAATCTAAAACATCGCCGAGCGCTTCGTAAGCAAAAGGCATTTGCCTATTTTTTCATAGCTAATAACAATTATTAGTATATTTTGGTACCTTTTTCCATGCTTTTTCGCTGTGGGAATCTTCATAATCTGTGGAGGGTACTCCTGCGTATGGCTGCTTCTCGGTCTGAAATTGTTAGTAGGTATAGAACGAATAAATTAATTTTCTAAAAAAGGAAGACAATGCGTATTCTACAGTAAATATACAAGACAGACCGTCTTCTAACAATCTCGGCGTACATTTCACGATCAGAACTGTATACTGAAAAGGAGCCAATTTAAAAGCAACAAGAAAAGAATCCGGTCAAGTACGAGACTCACCCATAGAGGGTTCCGTACATATTATCAGGTCCTACTTATAATTTTTTTCATTTTTTGACATAAATCGATAAATATACCTACATCATAAAAAATAATTAATTATTAGTTTAATTTAGTGCCAATGAAGCCCTTTCAAACTCCTCATGACAACTCCACTCAAAATTGCGACCGCCGTTCCTGTCCGAACGACTCAGGTATAAGGATTCATTACATTGCTACGCTTGCAACGCTTCGGATATTGTGGAACTTGTGCAACAACGATGTGGAAAATTACGGCAATACAATTAAGGCATTGCAGAAAAAACTTCCCAATATATTTTATCTAAGAAAAAAGCAGTTTATTTCAAAAAAAAAACATAATGAAATGTATTTTTAATTTGTATAGTTGCAGGTAATGAAAAATTTTTCTATAGTTAGTTCCAAGTAATACTAAATCACTGCGTACTCATATAGGTGAGGTTAATAGAATAAGTCTTGTGAAGTAACAAGTTTAACACATTAACAACAACACTATATCAATGCTAGTATTTAGTACCTTCTTATTTTGTTATACACTGGGTACACCTGTGAATCGTGTGGTGCTGCACTGCTCCAGGAGGATAGGGGCCTCATTGATCACATTCCATCAGGTGATCCATAGAGGTGAGATTTATCGATTAAAATATATAAATAATATATAGATATAGAATAAATCAACTCACAGTATCCATGTCTTGTTCCATATTTAAACTTAATGTAATAAATATGTTGGTAGTTATTTGACTTATCACCAAATTATCTTTGATAATATAATCCACCATAAAACTGAATAGTCTTGTTTTGGAATATGTACAATATGGAAATATTATGTAGGTAAATAATCTATACGGACACTGTAAACTAGGAAAATACTGACGACAAAGTTAATGTTATGACTTTAAGCATTGTGCATGATTATATGTGACTGTAATTGTACCCAGCAATGATTTCATAATTTCAAAATTAAAAAGTTTACATAAATTTAGGTTATTAATGACAATCTCAATTCCTCATACATTTCAGAGCTTGCACAATTCATCTTCGGAAGATGATTCTTTATCAATTTAATCCATAGTTCTTCTGACCCCACAAATTTTAGACCAATATCTATTCTACCGACGCTAAGTAAAATATTTGAAAAGCTTATTTTACAACAATTGCTTAATCATTTTTATGGTAACAATTTAATGAGCACTAAACAATTTGGTTTTTCAAGGGGTCGCTCAACAACAGATGCTGGTGTTGAGCTTATTCAGCAAATTTTTGAAGCCTGGGAAAATTGTCAGGATGCCGTTGGCATTTTCTGTGATTTATCCAAGGCATTTGACTGTGTTCATCATGAAATCTTAATCAGGAAACTACATCATTATGGTATCAAGGGAGAAGCACTTGGTCTTCTGAAGTCTTATTTGGGCAACAGGTTTCAGATGGTTGAAGTGAACAGTAAGAGGTCAGCTGGATCTCCCATTACCATGGGCGTTCCACAGGGTTCGATTCTTGGGCCATTCCTATTCCTTGTATATATAAATGATTTACCATACTTTGTACAAAATAAACATGAGATAGTATTGTTTGCAGATGACACTTCTTTACTTTTTAAACTACATAGACAGCATACTGCTTTTGATGACGTGAACAATGCTATCTCCAAAGTAGTGGTTCACTACGAATAATCTGCTTCTTAATGAAAAAAAAACCAAATGTATTAAATTTTCCCTGCCTAATGTTAGACAGGTTGACACAAATATTGTAGTAAAAGACGATGAGTTGAAACCTGTAGATACAACCGTATTTTTAGGGATTACCTTAGATACCAAACTTCAGTGGGGTCCTCTATTATGAATTTGGCGAAAAAGCTTAGTTCTGCAGCATACGCAGTTAAAAAAAATTCGGCAACTTACGGATGAAAATACCGCGAGGTTGGTCTACTTCAGCTATTTTCATAGTCTGATGACATACGGTATTTTACTTTGGGGACATGCTGCCGATGTTAACACCATTTTCACACTGCAAAAGCGAGCTATTCGTGCCATCTATAAATTAGGACCAAGAGTGTCACTAAGGGAAAAATTTAAGGAAATAAAAGTTTTGACTTTGACATCGCAATACATATATGAAAACCTTGTTTATGTAAAAAAAAATATAAATTCGTTTAAAAAAATTAGTGACACTCATAATGTCAATACTAGAAATAGGGATAGGCTTGCTGTTCATGTAAGTGGACTCCAAAAAGTCACAACTTCATTCAGAGGTCTGTGTATACGTTTTTATAATAAGGTCCCTATTGACATTCAGAACTTACCTTTAAATGAATATAAATCAGTGCTAAAGAAAAAGTTGTATACAAAAGGGTACTATAAAATATCTGAATATCTGGATCTAAAGAACCCTTGGGACTGACCTGCTGGGCTGTTACATGTCTGTCTTAGTTTGATAAATGTCATTATAGTTATATAATTTAAATATTAATATTGTTTCTGTTGTTTAATCAATTTTAATAATCATTATCATGAGTTATGTAATTTGAAACAAAATTGTAAGTAGAGGCATTTAGTAAGTATTGCATAATATATAGATGAACTTGAATTGTTTTGTTATTCGGTAGATTTCTCGTGGCAGGTATCGTCATGCTCGCTTAAATGCCTCTGCTTGTGGTGGCGACGTGGGGCGGGTCGTTCTCTTCCCTAAAATATGGTCGAGGGAGGCGATGGCTGGTCCATGCGTCATGCTCGTGAATGGGTGCTACTCGTGGGGGCTGGATTATCTTGTTACCGGGAGGTCTGCTTGATGTGTTTTTTTTATTATTATTATTTCCTTTAAAGTTAAAGTTATTATATATTTTATTTTATGAAATGCTCACATAATGCCTCTATTTATTCACGGTATGTGTGGATTGATGCATCTACTATACTCAATAACTCTTGTGTTTATAAGTATTAATTTACTTTTTTTTTCTTTTTTTGACTTACTCATGTAAGCCTTTCAGTTTTTGACTTTTGAGTAGTTTTGTTGCGTCACTTTGCATATATTGTAATTGAAATGAATTGAAACAACTAAAATGTAAATCTTGACTTAAAAGAGTGGCAATGAGTTTCTTGCTACTTCTTCTCATTAGCTCAACCCTTTACGAAGTAGCGGTAAATTCAATAAGAAACAATATTTATATATATTTTTTGACATTCATAAGTGTCATTTTTGTGACCTACATGAATAAAGTGTTTTTGAATTTTGAATTTTAATCTAGTGGAATGCATAATAGTGAAGATTTTATAATAGTCTGATATACCACTTCCAATCCTAGTCGAGAATTAAATAGGGTAAGAGGGGGTCAACAGAGTCAATTTTGAAAGAAAAAGTAAGTTTACAAAAGGAAATAAATAATATTGGTCTATTCCTTTATGAATGTTGTAAAATACTTTCTAAAATCAATCATATTATTAGACTTATAACCATTTCATAACACAAACACATTGAAAGAGAGAACAAAAATTTTGAAATAATTTTTGAACAAGATCTTATAACAGGAAATTAAACTGTAAGCTAACAAGGATAATTATTAAAATTTTAAGTTAATACGTTTGAAAAATTAAGGAAAATTTTAGTTTTATTTATAGACTGGCCTTTCTCAATCACATCATAAACAGCTTATTTTATTTATGTGGGTCTTTTACAAAGACAAATAAACATAATTCAATTAGGCTTAAACTTTGTATAAATTTTATTATGCGTTAAAATTTGTATGTGCTACCTATAGATAGTGCCGAAGCTATCCTGCTTAATGTCTTGTGTGGCGTGTGTACCTGTTATTATATTTGGCTAGGTACTGAGTTCAAACCTATCAATTGGTAGAACATACAAATAATAGTATTTTATAATTATTAAAGGTACTGGATTTGCATAAGAGGTGTATTGAATTAAAACTCTATTAAGTTATTTTGTATTTTTCAGTTTTTGAAGTCAATTTTTTTTAAGCATAGTTTTTTATTAGTTTTACTTTTTAGAGTCATTAATCAGGTATCAGACTATAAGATTTTGTTGCTTTTTTGTGATATATTAAATAGTAATTTTCTTAAGTAGCTATGGGTAGTCCTACAAAAGACACTAAAATATCGTGAAGTTTGTTAGCTATGAATGACAGGTAGCCCAAGACCCACTTATCAGCAAACAGTTTAATAATAATATATAATCTATTGCGATTTACAAGGAGCTTTCTTCCACATACTACAAAGCTGTGGAATGAACTTCCTTGTGTGGTGTTTCCGGGACGATATGACATGGGTACCTTCAAAAAAAGCGCGTACACCTTCCTTAAAGGCCGGCAACGCTCCTGTGATTCCTCCGGTGTAGCAAGAGATTGTGGGCGGCGGTGATCACTTAACAACAGGTGACCCGTACACTCGTTTGTCCTCCTATTCCATAAAAAAAAATCACCCAAGAGGAAATTTTGCTGTCCAAGCATAGAAAATTTAATATGTTCAATGCTACCAATACATTCAGGACAATTTTTTTAAAGTTTATAAAAGTTTGAAGATATAAAACCTCTTCAAGAATAAATGTATACACTTATAATAAAAGTCCCAGCCATTGACAGACATGATCTAGGAATAAATCTTACCACTCAATATAGAATACCTACATTAACAGATAACCTGGAAATATATTACAGTGCTGTTTCAGTGTTATTTGTTTCCAAAGAGATGGTAGTGCTCTACTAAAAAAGCTAGGTTACATAAAAGTTGACAAAAAAAAGGTTTCTAAATCAATTTAGAGAAAATTTAGGCTAACCTATCATGGTATGTACAAAAATCATTGCACATTAAATCAAGTTTAAAGAAGTTATCTATATGAGTAACAATTATTAGAATTGTTTATGGAAACGTAAAAGTTTGTTACCAAGCAAGTTAACTTTTTAAAACATACCGTTTGACACCAATTCTTTGTACTTCCTCTACCTCTTGAAGTATTCATTGATGCTTCAATTTAATAATATGTATTTATTTGTGTACACATTTAAATGTTGCGGAAGTTTCTAAATTCTAATACCTTAAAATCAAAATATTTACCACATATGACATAAGTCAAGTGACAGGTCTCAATTGTCAGACTATCAGTCACTCAAGAAAATTATTAGGTACATTCTCTGCAAATATTGCAAGGAATTTAAAATTGTATAGGTCAAACACCTTAGAGCAATAATTATTATCAAGCCTAAAATTAATGTAACAACAAGTTGAGCCTTGTCTGATTTAAATGATAAACAATAACTTGAAGTCATTTTTCATTTTGGTCACCAGTCTGGTGAGCTGGTGACCATTGCGTGTATGTTTAAAATTACTGTTAAAGTGAAAAAAAAAGTATATTTTTGTCTATATTCGTATTATGTTTATATTTTATGTATTTATAAATAGAAATGAAGACTTGGCTGCCTGGGCTTTTGACCCCTTTGCCTGTCCAGATGGACGAACAGAACCAAAAAAAATGTATTTATAAATGCAATTAATTAAAAATTGCGTGGCTTGCGTTGTGTTATATGAGATAGAGCAGAGTATCAGCAGTAGAATATGAGCAAATCAGTGCATTCACCATTATTTAATATAAGAAAACAACTTTCTAAATTAATTACAACTTTCAGGTCTGAGTGACGCCTATCATCTTTAGAAGCTTTAACAATCTTGGTTGTGGTAAAAAGGTCTGCCTCCATATGTTCTGTGTCCTTGTAACGGATGGTCACTAATTTCTTCTGGACACAATCCCGTATAAAATGTTCCTTTATGCTGATATGTTTCGATCTCTTACCAGTCATTTGATTGTTTGCTAACATCTGTGCAGCCAAATTATCATTATAGATCGTAACAGTTTGTTGAAAAACTCCAATATCTTCCAAAAGATATTTCAATTGTAAAGCTCCCTTCGTTGCTTCTGTCATCGCCATATATTCGGCTTCTGCTGTTGACAAAGCCATTGTTCTTTGATTCTTTTATGCATAACTGATAAGGCCACCACCATACTTAAAAATATAACCGGTATATGAACGACGGTCAACGGTACATGCCGCCCAGTCAGGATTGTTTATATCTGATGGTTACATTCTTCGTTCCTTTTAAATAACGAATCACCCTTTTTGTAGCTTGCCAATGTGTATTATCAAAACATGTATTATATTGGCTCAAATAACTAACAGCAAACATTATATCTGGTCTTGTGGCTACAGCGAGGTACATTAGAGATCCAATTAACATTTGGTATGGTATATTCTCCATCTCTGTGAGTCCATTACCCTTCTGCAGTTTCAGACCAGTCTCCATGGGCGTTGACACTGGCTTACATTCAGCCATGTTGAACTTATTTATTAAATTTTCAATATAATTCTCCTGTGACAATGTTATTTCTCCCCCTACATGGGTGAATTGTATGCCCAGGCAATGATGGAGTGAACCCATATCTCGTAACTCAAAAACTCTTTGCAGTTTTGTTTTGACTTCTCGTAACAACATTTCTGATTTCTATGCTAGTATTAAGTCATCCACATAAATGTTTACAAACAGCTTTTCTCCTCCTTTTTCTAATATATACAAGCAAGGATCCGCTGAAGAATTCTTAAATCCGATTTCCAACAATTTCTCATGTAACTTTAAGAACCATTGTATTCCTGCTTGTTTCAAACCATATATGGCGTTGTGTAGTTGACATATCCAATTATTTTTATATCTATTTATATCTTAAAGCATTTCTTTTGCTTTTTTAATCAACTCTTTGTCTTTTCCATGTGTAATTATGAATTTTAAATATTTATCCAGATTTTTCAGCTTCTTCATATAAATTTGTTCATCTAAATCGCCGTTTAAAAATGCAGTACACACGTCTAGTTGGGATAACTTAAATTTATTTTCAATTACATGTGCAATAAGTATTCTAAGAGTACTCATTTTTGCAACAGGTGCAAATGTTTCAGTGTAATCAATTCCTTCTTTCTGATTAAACCCACGCGACACAAGTCGTGCTTTTCGTCTATCTATTTCTCCCATTGCATTATATTTATATTTTAAAATATTTTACTATCAATCAAATTTTTGCTTTCGTTCCTGTGTACAATTTTCATAGTATTATTTTTAAGATGAGATTCAATCTCGCTTATTATTGCATCTTCCCATTCATCCATGTTCTCGTCTATTTCACAGAGGAATGATTGTTCAGCATCCATCTTGATGCCATGCTGGTGGTTTTCTCTGTCTTTTATCAGTAGAACTAGTCGGATCTATTTCATCTGTTTCTGTATTTGCGTCAACAAATATTTCATCATTGTTCAGTTCCTGATCAGTTTCATCAATTTCATGTTCTTTCACATCTTTATTATCTTCTACATTTTCTTTTTCAGGAGAAAATATAATTTCTATTTCCTTTTTATTAACTACATCTTGTTTTTGTTCTCCTTTGATCTCGTTTTCATAAAACATTTTGTCCAGTATTTTGACATCTCTGCTAATCATTACCTGGTCTGTTTTTGGGTTGAAAATCCGGTATGCCTTGTGATTTTCCGAATATCCTACAAAAATTCCAGGTGTCGCTCTGGCTTCAAATTTTCAATTTTTCTTCCCATTTTTATGTACAAACGCCTTAGTTCCGAATATGTGAAAATGTCTTACTGACGGAACTCTCTTTACCCATTTTTCAAATGGAGTCGCGTTATCAATACTTGTGCAAGGACTACGGTTTGCCAAGTAGTTAGCTGTATTAATAGCTTCAGCCCAAAAACTTCTTTCATATTGGCGTCTATCAACACACAACAACATCTAGCTTTATCAAGCAATGTCCTATTTTTTCTTTCTGCTAAGCCATTCTGTTCTGGCGTGTATGGTGCGGAAAGTCTCCTTTTGATGCCATTCTCCTTCAAATATTTGTCAAAATTATTGTTAATATATTCTGTCCCATTGTTACTTTGTAAGCATACTATCTTCTTTTTGGTAAATCTTTCAGCCTCATTTTTGAATTTCTTAAATTTTGATAGAGTTTGTATATACTCTTGTACATCTTGAATAATCATCTGTAAATGTGATGAAGTATTTGGAACCCCCTTTCGATGGCTGCCTCATGGGACCAAATACATCAGTATGCACAATTTCTAATCTTTCATTAGTACGTTGCTCATTTTTAGGTGCATTAAACGGTAGTTTTGTTGCTTTGCCTTTAGCACAGACTTCAGTCTTTAACTGTGTCACTTTTATTGAATTCTAAGCCTTCCATAATTTTCTTATCAAGTGCTATTCTCATTTGTCCTTCATTTAGATGTGCTAACTTTCTATGCCATTGCTGCATTTTGCTTGCTTCGCAGTAATTAGCTTTCTCTTCTATGTTTTTTTTAACGTAGTACAAACCGTCTGAATGTCTCTCTGCTTTTAACAGAATTTTATTGTTTCGCATCACGATAGTATTTTTTTGTTTAAATAAAACTGTTCCACCTTTGTCTGTTATTTTTCCAACTGACATTAGATTTGTTGTCAGCGATGGTACGTACAAGGCTTCAGTTAGTTTCAGATTTGGTATTTTATAGGTGTAAAGTTTTGCTGGACCTCGTCCTTCGATTTGTGTATGACAGTTTTCTGATGCTAACCTTAACGTTTTGTTATCAGCTTTGTCCATATTAATGAATCTTTTCAATTCATGACTCATATGTGACGTACATCCGCTGTCAAGACACCATTTCTTAATTTTTTATTTATTATCAGACGTATTTAGGCATGTTTCTTCTAAGCAACATAGACTTGCATTATTTTTATTAACTCGGTCCACTTTTGACCAGCATTCATGAGCTTTGTGTCCTTTCTTTTTGCATTTCAAACATTTAACAATAAAGTTTTTATTTTTGCCACGTTCTCTACTATACAGCGCCTCTTGTTCAGAGTTTTGTTCACTTGTACTAGATATATTTTTTCTTGCCTCAGCTTCTTCAATTATCTTTATTTTCAAGTTGTCTGGATCTGGTAGATCATCCCTGGATTCTATTGCAATTCTAAAATTTTCAAAAGATTGAGGTAAGCTGTAAAGCATCATAATACTAAGAAGATCTTTATTGATTGGTATGTCCATATCTGCTAGTTTATCGACGATATCCATAAATTTATTCAAGTGATTGACAATATTATCACCATCTTTCTTCTTCTTCAATATCAACTCTTTTAATAGGCTTGCTTTTCTTGCAGGACCTTTGCTATAATATATGCTTTCTAGCGTATCCCAGACATCTTTACTTGTTTGATAATTTTTAACTTGTTTTAATTCGCCCGGTGATATTATGAGAAATAGCTCGGCTAATGCTAACTCATCTTTTTCCATATAGTCATTCAATGCATCACCTTCTCGCGTTGGTCTCTTAATTTTATTTGAAACATAGCTCCAAAGGCCAAGTTTTAATAGTACAGCTTATGCATGGATCCTCCATGTATCGTAGTTTTCTCTTTTCAATTGTTCTATGTGCACGTGATTACTCATTTTTCTCTTTTATTCCCGTTTCTGGGCCCATAACCTGTTATATGAGATAGAGCAGAGTATCAGCAGTAGACTATGAGCAAATCAGTGCATTCACCATTATTTAATATAAGAAAACAACTTTATAAATTAATTACAACTTTTAATAAGCATGACAACGTAATAACTGCTTTGTAGTCATAGTAACCAAAAGTCACTAATTTCTTCTTCTATTAGTAAGACCTCTATGATACGTTGCTTATGGCTGCAAATGTCGTAGCAGTGAGAAATTAGATGAAGACGGGAATTTGTCATTTCTCGGGTGACTGTTTCGAGCTATTGATATTTTACGTGTTATAAAATATTGGATTTTGAATTTACATGGTGATATGCTCATGTTTATGCTTTCCGTATTTAATTAAATATGTGGCTTATAGCCTTTTTTTTAAGTTATGCTAAATATTGGTTTTTTAGAGACTGAGCGTTTGACGATTAAATAAAACAACTGCTTGACTG